>BSBK01013301.1:0-97125 GCA_027943335.1 Chamaecyparis obtusa
TATCTACATATTATATTTATATATATATATATATATATGTATATATCTAATATATAATGTATGATATACTATATATGTATATTTAAAATATATATATATATATTTATATGTATTTTATATATATTTATATTTATTATATATATTTTTATATAATATATATGTTGATATATATATATATATACATATATATGATTTAGATATATATTTACTATATTATATATATATATATATATGTATATATAGTATATATATATATATATATAAATAATATGTATACTATATAAATATATATACATATACTATATGTAGATATAAATATATATATATGTATATATATATATATATATAGATCATATTTATATACATATACTATATAGATATATAATATATGTATATATATATATATTATATATACACACACATGTATAAATATATAAAAATATATATAGTATATATTATACTACATATTATAATATACACAATGTATACATATTTACATATAACTATATACTATATACAATATATGTATACATATACTATATGTATATATATAGTACATATGTATATATACATATACATATATATGTATATATACATGTATATATGTATATATGTATAATGTATATATATATGTATATAGGTTCACTGTATATCCATCTGTTATCTTTCTACCTAGATACATAACATATGGTATACATACAAACATACATACATACATACATACAATACATACATACATACATACATCTATATATATATAGATATATATATATTATATATATATATATATATATATATATATATATATATACTATATATATATATATATACAAAGTAAACTATAATTAAGTTCTAATAAAATCATCATCTAATTTAACACATCACCAAATTTTTAGTAAAAGTATAACAATGTTGAACCTTAAAGCATCATCAAATGATAGAAAACATAAATTCAAAAACCAAACAAAGCACGTTAGCTTTAAAGTGATTCTTACATTTAAAAAATATATTTTCTAATTTAAAAAAATAAATAAAAATTTCATCAATATATTTTTGTGTGTTGTTTTTCTACTCTGATAATTTTGTTTGTGATTTTTTCACAGGTTAAATTCACTTCTCCTAAATTATTTTGAAAGACTTGATATTACTTTTTGTTGGGTTCTTTCCCTTTTCGATTGGTCTATTCAGAACTCAACAAAGCCTGAGAAGTCCTGCTTTCATGGAATAACCTTGGCTATGTAGCCGAAAATATGCACTTGACATGACCATTTTTAAAATTTATTAATTGTTCTGTGATTTTTAATTTAATTAATAAATTTAACAAATGATCATGTCATATGCATATTTTAGGCTGAATAGATGCTTCCTCATGGAATCCTATAATGAAGTTTCTCATGTTTTTTTTTCAACTTTACTTGCACCACAAATAAAAATTTGCTAACCAATATGTGTTTTTTGAGGAAGAGGATGCACCCATGTCAAATATGAGAAGCAAAGTGTATATATTCTTGATGTTGAGATGTTACATTCAATTCAAATATTTCACTAGCTAAATGGCTTTAAATTTGTACCCAACCAGTGCCATGCCTAGGTCCATACATGCCCATGCCTTTAAGTCAAATCAATTTTAAATTATTTTAATCTAAAGAGCCAACATAGCATTACTCATGTACCATCAACACAATGGTGTAGTCTCATTCGCCATCCACCTGTTCTGTACGAAGTTAAATGTTAATTGAATAATAAAAATCTGAGGAAACAATGTTGGCTAAATAAACTTAGTTCTAACATTTTTGGCTCAGTACAAAGAATTTAATGGATTGCATATGTAACATGCAAGAGCACACAATGATTTATGGCGGTAAAATTTCATAACTTCATTATTTATGGATGCAAGTTCTATTTATTTATTAAATTATCTGCTACAAGTTTTTACTTGTATGTTTTGGCTATAAGTTTTCTCTAAAAATGTTCTCCTTTACAATATGTTATTATGCTAGTAAAATTTGAGAGTTTTTTTTCCAATTCACTTGAAATTTATGATAATAATTTTTTATTAACATTTTACATAAATTTATTTTACTATTTGTTAATATTTTCTAATTTTTATGTGTTTAAAATATTTTGGATAAATTATTAATCTTGTGGAGACTCCATAGTAGAAGAAACACATTCAACATGAGGAAAATCCAAAAAAAGAGGAGAGGGAGTAGTAGCCTCAACTCTATTAGGAGAAACCTCATCCCCTTCATTCAACTTCAAAATAGAAGAAAAGAGAGGGCCCTCATTGTGAGAATCCCCATCAGCTTCACTAATCTTTAAAGAAGAGTGTGTCTCACTAGCATGATGAGACACTACAAAAGTATGACCAACAGCAAGAGGAGACTCTACATACACACCCTCAACATTTAGCAACTCTATATAAAAAGGACAGGGAATAGGGCCCTCAAATCTATTAGGAGAAGCCCCATACCCCTCACTAATATCAGGAACATAAGAATGATCCCAGCCCCTAGGAATATCAAAAGTCAAATTTAGATTGGTGCTATTTAGATCTGTACCAATCTAAGAGTCAATAACCCCACTAAGAATAGGGGAAACCATACTCACAAAAGCTCCAAGAGTAGAGAAACCTATAGAAAAAACCATTTGGATAGAGAAGCTGGTGAGAGGTGAGGAAATAGGAGAAAGAATCACATAATAATTAGTCACTAAATCTAAAGAATTCTCAGTCAACGGGGAAAACCTATGTAGAAACAAAAATTAGAGGGGTATGAGAGAGAAGAATCCCCACAATCCTCAGCCTTTTGAGTCTCCCAACCCTAATCATCTTTCATATCATTCCTAGCATTCATGTCATCCTTAAGCCCATCATCCAAATTTGATGTATTATCCATTTGAAAAAGTAGTGATGCACCTAGAAGAATATCAATGAGGGGTTATGTTAGAAATAAGGAAACACAGAAAAATGAAAGGGGGGGTTATTAATTTGTGTCAATTAATTCCAATACTTGACCCAACATTTAACCAGAAAAATTAAAACAAAATGATAAACATAAAAGAACTAAACTACAAAATACATGAACACATAACTGTAATACCCCAAACTTGGTATCTTGCAACCCTAACCAATTTTGTTGCATTTAGTCTCATTCCATCAACTTTCTAAATCATCAAATTCCTATTGTACTAGGCAATTGAGGTTTCTAAATTGGTCCTACTTGACTAAGTGTCAAATACAAAAACCCCTAAATCTGCATCAATCACGTGTTATATTTAATTCCTAAATATCGACTATAATTGGCTAAATAAACCCTATGATCGATTAATTTATTTACAAAGCCCTAGCCCTTTAATTAAATTAAATTCACCCCTTTTAGCTAAAACACATAAAAATGAATTAAATAATATTTGGTTTTTAAATAAATATCCTCATTTCAATAATTGAATTTAATAGTTCAAATAATTGAGAAAGTTCATTTATGAGGTCATATTGTATTTATTTAATTAGATATTCTCTCCAAAATCCTCACTTCAGTTGAGAAAAGGAAACTCTGAGTTAACTGAAAATTCAAAAGTGCAACAAGCCAATTAACTGCTCCACTCACTCAAAAGGAAAACATTTGACTGTCTCTCTATAGGAAACTTACCATTCTGAACTGAACTTCCTTTCAATCTCCACCAATCATCCCATTCAATCTTGATCGTCGATTGAGTCTAGGATTCTATAAAAGAACCCTCTTGTTTCTCATTCAAGGGATGCAACTTTTTGAGTATCAAATCTTTGTTGAATTATTATCTCAATTTGTTTGCATTCAAAGCTATTGTCATTTTAATATCATTTCTAGATTAACATCATTCTTAGATTAACAATGGATTTCATCTTAACTTAGTTTACTTTCATTGTTCTTAGATTAATACTCATTTCTCATTGCTCTATATTAATCTTGTACTTTCATTCTAGCATAATTACATTTGCATGTTAGCTTAAATCCTCCATTCTAGAGTTAGTCTATGGTTGTTGGACTCTCGATTCTGATAGCTACTTAAAACCCTACATAGATAGGAGGTAACGGGTCGACTCATCCATGCATCCAGGATGAATGGTTACACATTCATTCTTGTATGTGAATGATGAATAAAGAATATGTTGAAGTGTATGGCTAAGTTTGAGGCCCACATTTAGCATATACATTTCTAGTGCCCACTGTATACATTTAGCATATACATTTATGGCCTCATATATTTTCTATTTTTGTCAAATTTAATATTATGTCTATACGTTTCTATTGTGGATTCTTGCGTGAAGTTTCATGTTATATCGCGTGAAGTTGTGCTTGTATAATCATTTCCTTGCATGAAAAAGATGCTCTCTCATGTGAAGTAGAGCATTTTCTCACACAAACTTTGACACTAGAGACTTATAATTTGTAGTTTGGTACTTCTATTTTTTGCGTAATGATATTTTCTTGTTTACTGTGATTTCCTAGTATTTTTTTTTTATACAGCTTGATAATGGGCTGTAGGACATATGTCGAAGGCTCCCTTAAACATGAATATGCACACTTACTAACTCTTTGATTGCAGGACGCTTGGCAAAGACACTTGTCAAAGAATTTCAAACCCATAAAAACATTATGTCTTCTTTCATGCTATCTTTACATAGTCTAATTAGGGCCTTGCTAAAATCTCTTAAGGGTCTTGATAGCACAATAGGGTATTAGGCTCTTCATTACATGGAAGTGATGCCCAGGAATGAATCCAAGACTAGACACTGCTAAGGGATAGATACCTAGAGGAACGAGGAAAGATAACAAATTGATCAACATATCTATTAGTGAGGGGATTATTCTCTTCTCTTTGAGAGAACCACAAACCTAGAAGCTCTTGTATTTTTTGAGAGAGGAGTTAGCTCAGTGATGAACATGTCTCGTGTGTTTGGGTGAGGTGTAGAGGTAGATGGTTATTCTCTTCTCTCTTTGAGAGAACCGTAAACTCAGACCCTTGAATCCAAACCAAGTCTTAGTCACCATTAGCAGGCTTGGTGGAAGTTGAACCTCTAGGAATGACCCAAGTAGGTACACACCTTTTTCCAGTGACTCCACCACACTATAATAAAGTTGCTTTGTCAAGAAAAATACTCCAAAGCCATTTTAATTTCTTCCTCTTGATCCATGATGTCGAATATCTTGAGGAAGCCATGTCTGTTGTACTGAGCAGCGCTGCTCATAGCCCTACTTGTCAGGGGCGTACACTTGCAGGTTTTATTGTGACTAAGAGGTCTTAACCTTTCTTGCAAGGGCCCTAGAGGTTAATGTTAATAGAATCCTATTAAACACTCTTTTATCTTGTGGCCTACCCAGTTCATCTCTAATAGGGGGCATAATCTTTGCACTGGGAGGGGGAAGAATCTCTCTTGTAGATTTTCACCATAGGCATGCACTTGGATGCCTGAAGGTGGTATATGACACTGGCCCCTACTTCAAGGGTAACCTTTGAAAATATATTATTGATTCCTTGGAAACACCAAAAATACGGGCACCCTCTAGGGGGTGACAAGGCTATGTGAGGTGAACGCATGTGCATAAGTTGTGAGGAAAAGGTTTTTTCTTCTCTACCATTTTCTTTGTAGGGATAAATGAGTGTTTTTTTTTTAGTCTTAAAATATTGAAAATGTCTACACTTTTCAAGACTCCCCTATTCTTCCGAGTTGCCTGGTCCTTGGCTAAATTGTTTTCAACTACTAATTGTGTCACACCTGCTTGAAAGTCCAAACCTCTATGCTTGTTAACAATTGGTTCACAAAATATTCAGAAATAAAACTTGTTAATCTTAAATTGTCCAAGATGATCCATAAAATGAATATCCTTTTAGAGAATAGTCTAATTTGTGTCTCACAATCATTTTATATCTCAAAAAATGGACCCAATTGATAAGTTTTGCACTTACTCACCTAGTTTTCCGCATAGTTTCGCATGAGCTTTTGCATTATTCTACACTATTTTGCATGAGATTTTGCATCCTCACGCAAGGTTTTACCCCATCTTTGTTAGATTTTGTGTTAGATTTATGAATCTGTCTTGCACTTTCTCATGCGAGACTGCACATCTTCGCGCCAATGTTAGTACTTCTTCAAGCGAGCCTGGCATATCTTCGTGCGGGACTATATTTTCTCGTCCGACACTATCCCATTTTTTGTCAAAATAGTGAGCTATTTGATGTCTCCATGTTGTCAATCTTATTATTCTGGTTTTTGTTTGGTTGTTGTTTGCATATCTTTGTGCCTGTACAAGTCTGAAACTAGATGTCTCGAGCTGAGAACTACATGATTATTGCTTGAACTCACCTTGTCTCTATGTTGTCTACTCATTTTGTTGTGTTATCATACCTTGCAACATGATATTCATCTCTTGGTTGTTCCATCCTTACTCTTGATGACTCATGTCAGGTATATTTCACCTTTGTCACTCTTCACACTTATCTTGAGACATAGTTCCAAGCATAGTCCTAGTTCACTCATATTACACAATCTTTGTCTATGACTTTTTCAACTCAAAGTAGCAATGCATTCTCTTTACATCATACTAGATGAGGTAGAGGTAGGCCTCTCAATTGAGGAAGAGGTCATTCCAAACTTGCCACATAATCTCAGTGTTGTAGGGGATCTTCACGTTCTTCCTCACCAGCTACATCTAGAGAGGGGTCATCTTGGTCTCCCTCTCCTATCATTTAACCTTACATTTGACATTCATTCCTTGTGGACTTTAGTCAGGTCCGAAACCCATTATTTCAAGAACATCAAAAATCTGAAGGGTCATCATATGAATCTGACCCGATTGACACAACAAAGGTTTCCTTAGCCATGACTTTGTGGTGTACTACACACCCTCATACTAAGGTTGTAAATGCTATGCACTTGCACACTAACAAGATGGAAGACCAAAACCAAGAGGGTGAGCACAATAGAGGTCACGATCAATCTCAAATCTTTTTTGACATTCTTGGTAATAACTATAAGCAGATAACTCAAAAAGACATAGAGCTTGCTCGAGCTAACAAAGGTCTTATCAAGATGATGGAAATCCTAATTAAAGAAGAGAAGGAAAAATACTTTCTCAAACTAGCCAACCAAGGGGCCAAGTTACCCCCAAACTATAACGTCGAGACTCTTGTGGTCAAAGAGGAAACTAACAATGTTAAACTACAAAAGTTAGTTCAAGACATGCAAGACCAAATGAATTAAATCATGAAGGACATGGACAAATCAGCCAAATAGTTCACACTGGATAGCATTTTTCCATTCCCATTTGATAAAAGTATATGCATGCCTCCTTTTCCTAAAGGAGTGGAACTTCCCAAATATGAGAAATATTTGGGTACATCTGATCCTCAAGACAACTTGAGAGAGTTTGGTGCTCTATCTATGGAATTTATACACAACCAAACTTACCTCATGCGTCTCTTCCCACGTAGCTTGGGAGGGTCCTCTATGGAGTGGTTCTCTTAGTTACCTACTGGCATCAAGTCTTTCGATGAGATCACCAATGTTTTCCTCTAGCATTATTCACACAACATCCAACATGTGGTTAACATTCATGATCTTTGCAACTTGAAACAATGACACGGGGATCCTTTCTTGACATTTCTCTAGAGATGGAAATAACTTTATACAAAATATTCTCAAAAGATACCTGAGTCTAAAATTCTTGACATCTTTTTAGACAATCTTCTTCCCAATTTTGGGTACTAGGTACAGCTGCAAGCTCCTTTTACCTTTGATGACATGATTAAACAAAATATGAGAATAGAAACATTCATGGTCAAGAAAGGAGAATTGACCCTACACAAAGATAACAAACAAGGGTCTTCCTCAAGAAAAGACAAACCTAAATTTTTCAATAAAAACTAGGATGTTGTGAATGATGGAGTTGTTGACAATGTGACTCTAAAGTCTCTGAAGGTTGTGTTCAATCTTACCTCCAGCATGCAGGAAACCAAAGCCACTGAAAAGCAATAACAAAAACTCAGCCACCTTTGAAATATTCCAAAAGAAAACCTTGGACCCCTTGACCCAAGCGTGAGTATAGTCCCCTAGGGGAAACTCTTAATGTGGTTGCAAGACTCTCTTGCAAAACAAAATACTCACACCTCTGGATAATTTGCATCCTTACAATCCTTAACCACAACCTTCTTGGTGGAATGAATCTGCATATTGTGATTACCACCAGAAAAAAGGTCACAAAATGGATATTTGTATTCAACTATGGCATAAGATCCAAGACCTCATCGATAGTGGTGATGTTGTTGCAAGTGGTCATAATAAGAACTCTGATCACCAGGCATTCAAAGACCCTTCTCCTCCTCATGAGAAGGGTGAATCTTCCAAGCTAAAAATGCCAATGCCAAGTTCAACTATACGTACAACACCAATGATAATTTCATTAATATGGTTGAACCTATTGAGGTCACATACTATGAAATTATCACCATCAAGGGGTGTGAGTATGCTCTGAAGTCCAAATTTTTGTTTGTCTTATGAGGCCCTGTGTCTCATTCTCATGAACAAGAATAGTCTTAGGTTTGTGCAAATGTTGTTACTCAGTCTCGTGCAAAGATCATTCTCAAAGGCCCTAGACCTTCCATGTCTACACCAAAACAACCTGTAGAAAAGACTTCTATTGGGGCTTCCAACAAGAATTCTAAATTGGTCCCCCTATCTACCAATCCTAATTATAGTATCCTGGACCAGTTGTAATGAACTAATGCTCAGATTACCATCTTTGAGCTACTAAAAATTTTGCCTACTCATAGGAAGATTCTTGACAAAGCCCTCGCTAAGGCAAATGTCCCTAAAGATCTTGATTTAGACCCATTTCAATCCATGGTAGGTCACCTGACTTCAACCCATTACTTTTATTTCTCCGAGGAAGATGATCATTCTCTAAACCATCCACACAATAACCCATTGCACATTAAAGTCATGATTGGCCAAAAGCACGTCCATCATGTTCTCATTGATAATGGTGTTGGCCTTAACATATTCTCTGCTAGCTTGCTCACTTAGTTAGGCTATGGTGAGGACTGTATAGATGCTTGCAAAAACATCACCATTAAATCATGTGATGAAGAAGAACAAAAATCTAAAGAGCTAGTTGTTTTACCAATCTGGGTTGGACGTATTGAAAGAGATGTCATCTATCAGGTATTGGATATCCCCTTAGCATACAATATACTATTGGGAAGACTATGGATCCATGAGATGCATGTAGTTCCTTCAACCTACCATCAATGTATAAAGCCATTTCAAGGAATGGAAGTAACAATACCTGCTAATGCGAGCTACACTTGCAACATGCTCACAAAGTCTACTAATAGCTTTGTTCCAACCAAGAGAGATTCTACTAAATTATTCAATACTAAACTCAAGGAGATGGAACAGACTCTAAAGCTCAAGGATATTGTCATGGGGGAATATCAAATTGAACTTGTATTGTCTTTAACAGCTCTACCTCCATCTCCACATTCCTATGGAAGACCCTCTGAGGACAAGAAACATTTAGCTATCCCTCCTCAAACAATCTATGATGGTGCCTTTGTACAGGAAATGACACCACTAGAAGACAAGGATGAAAATAGATCTATTATAGCTTGGATTTATAGAGGGGAGAACACACCTGATCATGTCACTCCCACTTGTGAGATAGAACCTGATTGATATGGTATAGGTTTTGAGCTCATAAAATGCTTCAGCTATAAATGGAATGACCCTATAGGGGTGAATAACAAAGGTTTTCTCAAACCACTTGAAGCTATAGGTCACCGAACAAGAGACATTGTTGGTTTAGGTTTCAAGAAAATCTTGTTCCACCTAGGGATTAATAAATTTGTACCAAAACCAGAATACCTAATGGAATCAGAAAACACCTCTAGAACTAAAAGCTAAGACAATACCTCTAATGAGGATACCTTTCCTTATGCTATACCTCTAGATCTTGTCATGCTCTTTGTAGAGCTGGATGATCTTGTACCTCATGCTAGTAGGATCAAGGCCGATAATGACTCTAATGACACTGCCTCAGTCACCCTAGGGACATACAAGCAGTTGAGGAAAATGCAGATCACGAATCCTAACTCTCAACATGAATTGTAAATGTTGTCAGCTTTCCAAGAGTGGTTCAAATGGGGAACAAATCCAATAAACCATCAATGCTACAAGAGATGAACAAGAGTCATATGGTACAACAAGTATTGATGGAGTTCCTATATCAAGCATCACCGACTCACATGAGTATGAATATGATTCTCTATCTAATATGACCTCTGATAATGATGTAGATACCATGCATGTGTATGAAAACCTTCTCGAAATAGGTGTAGGGTCTAGTGTTAGAATAAACATGTTAGATTCGATTGATGTTAACTTGCCTTCTACTACAGACATGAGGAATCAATAGAATTCAAACACATCTCTAGACGAGATCGCTTTAGGTGTCAACTTTCTTGTTCATGCTTTCAATGACTATACTATGAACACACTAGAACCTACCACTTCTCTTCCACTCCACCATCCAGAGCTCATAACTTGGAATTCTTCTTCTCTATCCAGTGAAGTCCTTACATTCTAGAATGATTCCACTCTTGCCTACTACCTTAACACTATCAAACCAATAACATCCTCCACTAGTGAAGATAGTGTCAACATGACTGAGGCCCATATCAAGTATCTTAGTCACAAAATTAAAAGAAAAAGGAATAGGAGCTCTGATGGTGAAAAACCATAATGTGGTAGTATTAGAGCTTAAAAAAGTAAAAATAAATGACATATCCAAGGGTGAAAACCTCTCTGAGGTGCCCGAGGATGGGATACTTGATACGCTTCCAAGTCATTTTTAGGAACGATCATCAGTGTTGATTGAACCAAATCAACCTATGAACTTGGGCACAAAAGTGCAACCTCAGATCATTCATTTGGAACAGTCATTATCTGAAGTAGAGAAAGACAAATTTATCAGTTTCTTTTGGAGCAAGAAAATCAATTTTGCATGGACATATTCTAACATGCCTAGATTGGATCCTAATCTAATCATGCATCACTTGTCCATTGCATTGGGCATTAAGCTTGTTTAAAAAAAGCTTCATAAGATGCATCTCCATGTCATGTTACTAGTCAAGGCTGAATTGAAAAAACTTCTCAAAGCTGGCTTCATCAGAGAAATTGACTATGCAAAATGGATTTCCAACATCATCCCCATATCTAAACATGACAAATATATCCGATTCTACACATATTTCTAGGACTTGAACAAGGCGTGTCCTAAAGATGACTTTCCACTACCCAACATTGACATGATTGTGGACATGACGGTTGGTTATGAAATGTACTCACTAATGGATAGTTTCTCTGGCTACAAGTAGATAAAGATCACACCAGAAGATCAAGAGAAGACTACCTTCACATGTGCTTGGGGAACTTTCTGTTGGAATGTCATGCCCTTCGGACTTAAAAATGTTGGAGCTACATAT
This sequence comes from Chamaecyparis obtusa, assembly GCA_027943335.1. Lineage (NCBI taxonomy): Eukaryota > Viridiplantae > Streptophyta > Pinopsida > Cupressales > Cupressaceae > Chamaecyparis > Chamaecyparis obtusa. Next base: position 11,524 of record BSBK01013301.1, read on the forward strand.
CAAAGGGTGGTCATCACTATCTTTCATGACATGATGTATAAGATGATGGAAGACTATGTCGATGACACCTTAGCTAAGAGAATGCAATGGAAGCCACATCTCATAGATCTAGGTCCTCTACTAGATCAAATGGAATAGTTTAGTCTGAGCCTCAACCCAAAAAAGTGTGCATTTGGAGTTACATCTAGAAAACTACTAGGTTACATCATCTCTGCAAAAGGCATAGAAGTAGATCCTAAGAAGGTTGAATCCATCATGGAAATGCCTCTGCCACACAACATTAGTCAAATGAGAGGACTCCAAGGTCGATTATAGTCTATCTAGAGCTTCATCTCACAACTGGCTTAGAAGTCATAACCCTTCACTAAGACTATACAAAAAGGTGTGACTTACAAATGGGATGAAGATTGTGATAAAGGGCTTACATAGATCAAGTAGTACCTTGCAAATCCTCCCATACTGATGCCTCCTATTCCTGGGAAACCATTCATTCTTTAAATATTTTCTATAGATATTGTATGCACCCTAAAATGGTCGCCTAGACTTTGGGCCCCCATTTAGCAATTTGTCAAATCCCTAAATCAATATTTTCAAATATCAACAATATCAATTATATCAATTTCCTTTATCAAATCATAATCAATTCAATATTTCCTAAGGTTTGAGACTTATTTAATTTAAAAGAGAAAAATAATAAAAATCTTATTTAATTAAGAGAACATGCTCCCTTTTAATTAATTAAAAATCTCTTTTAATTAAATAATAAAATCACCTTATCCTAAACCTTTATTTAATTAAAAGGAATTTCCTCCCTTTTTATTTAAATAAAAAAGCCCCACTTTTCTTCTTATCCTATGTTGCACAAATAAAGCATTATTCTTATTTTATAAAAAGGGAAAAAACACTTTTTGTCTTATGTGGGACACAAAAGTCAACTCCTATTTTCCTATTGGAGGATATTTGTGCACAAGGATCAAGATTCTTTTTTTCTCCACCGTTGATTAAGTCTTTTGCCTCTTAATCTCAATGGTCCATTTTCATCTCATTTCTCTATAAAAGAAGAGCTCTCTTCCTCATTTTCATATCTTAGGTTTTTATGCTAATGTTATGCTGCAGGTTTTCTAGGTCATTTGGAGCTCTTTGAAGACATTCTTGCATTCAAGCTTTGAAGACATTGTTGTTGCATTTCATTTAGCTTGTTTTCTTACATCATAGTTGCATGATAATGGCATTTTTAGTATAGATTTCCTTTATGCAATAGATTAATCTCACATAGCTTAATAGGAGGATTTGTAACACTTGTATTTTCCTTTCATAGCATAGCTTGCATCTTTCATTCTCATAGATTAGTTTGCATTGCATTGCATCCATATTGATTTCATTGGAGATATTGGTATTGTTGCCCTTGTCTTTGTTTTGGAATCTCTCATTGTGTGGTTGACTAGCAAGGTCATGAGTTTATAGCTCTAGCTGAGAGCAATTTTACAAATCTTGCAACTCCATGCATAGAGAGCTATGGATCAATTTGTGAGGGCTCATTGTTGAGTTTTCTTTCATGTAAGGATTCATAGAAGTGTGGTCACATTTTCACCATACAAATATGTCACTGGGTGTCCTATTAGTTCAAGAAGATTAGGATAAAAAGGAAAGATATATTTAATACATTAGTAGGCCATTGGTCTCCTATGAAACAAACTACTCTGTCATAGAGAAGGCTGGCTTAGCCATGATATTTTCTTTGCAAAAATTACAACACTACATGCTTAGTAAGGCTGCCCTCACAAGTAGACTGGCAAAGTGGGCCATGATACTCAGTGAGTTTGACGTTGAGTATGTAGAAAGGAAAGCCATCAAAGCATAGGCTATTGCAGACCAATTGGAAGAGGCACCACTCACAAATCATCAACCATTGAGCATTAACTTCCTAGATGATTCCATACTACTTCTCACACATCAATCATGGACCATGTTCTTTGATGGATCATTCACTTAATAGGGGTCAGGTGTCAAGATATTATTCATCACGCCACAAAGCTAAAATTTACCTAAATCATACAAGATGTTGTTTCCTTGTACAAACAACATTGCTGAGTACCAATCTCTGATCAATGGCATGAAGATATCCATCCAGTGGCGAGTGGATGAACTCAAGGTCTTCGAAGACTCCCAACTAGTCATCAGTCAGGTCAATGACACTTATCATACAAAGGATGACAAATCAATGCCCTATAAGAGGATGGTCAATGATCTCTGAAATTATTTTGCACATATCATGTTCCAATAGATTCCAAGGGTAGACAACAAAGTGGCTAATGTGATGGATACTCTTGCTTCTATGCTATAGATGCCAGAGAATGACTTTCGACATGAATTCCTAGTGGAAACATTACTCTACCTAGCCTATGATGCTCTTGGATGTAGGATGATCTATTTTGTCATTAGACATGATTCATCCTACTACCAACACATCTACTCCTACCTTTATGACCAGATTGTTCTAGATACTTACACCCAGAATAAGAAATGCCACTTAATCTGCAGTGCTTCACCGTATGTCATTATAGCTAACAACTTGTATAGGTGAGGTATAGACAGTACCCTCCTTAGATGTTTATAACCTGATGAGTCTAAGTCTGTGTTAGCTGAGGTGCACAAAGGAATCTATGGATCTCACTTTAGCGGCCTAAAACTAGCCCGTAAGCTTATTAGAGCTGTTTACTATTGGCTAGATATCAAAAAGGAAGCTACGTAGTATGCCAAGTTTTGTAAATAGTGTCAACTACATAGAAATATGATCCACACTCTAGCCAAGGAGCTTATTCCCTTCATCACTTTCTAGCCATTTTAGTAATGGGCCTTTGATTTGGTGGGTCAGATTCATCCTTCTTCCTCGCATGGATATAAGTTCATCATAACTGCTAAAAATTAATTCACTAAGTATGTCGAGGTAGTACCTCTCACCATAGAAAATGGAAAATTTGTAGCCATGTTTATACTAAGTTATGTCCTCTGTAGGTATAGTGTACCCTCCTCTATAATAATTGACAATGCGGGGTAATTTAAGAGTAAGGATATGAAGGAGATATGCTCTAAGTTCAAGATCACACAACACTGGTCTTCCATCTATTATCCCTAGGGTAATGGATAGGCATAGGCATCAAATAAGGCAATCCTCAAGATCCTGCATTACACAGTTCACAAATCTAGATGAGAATGGCATCTCTAGATCAATCCTACTCTATGGGCTTACCAAAAAAGCATATAGACACTGACATGGGCCATACCCTTTGCTTTGGTTTATGGAGCAGATGTTGTTCTACCGATTAAGGTTGAGATTCCTACACTATGAGTCTCTCTAAAAAGCCTCATCACTAATGATGATAATAGAATATCTCATCTACAAGAGATAGAAGTACTAGATGAACATCAACAAGTTGCATTCGATCACCTCTAAGCATATCAAAAATGGATTTTGAAGAGCTATAACAATAAGGTTAGACCAAGGGACTTCCAAGTGGGTGATCTCATCTTGAGAGAGAACCCTAAGAATCAATAGTAACATATCCAAAAGGGAAAAATTGAGTCGAATTAGCTTCATCCATATATTTTTACTTGAATGTTTGGGTATGGTGTCTATCAACTCTCTACTATTGAAGGAGAACAACTTAAGAAGTAGATAAATGCTCTGCATTTGAAATGATTCTACAGCTGAGATGTCATCTGAATGCTCCATGTACATAGCTCAATTCTGAATAAATCTAAAAAATTGCAAAATGTCCTAAAAAAATCTATTATCTTGGTGAAATCCTAGTAAACAGGAGTCTTGATAATACAAACAAAATAAACAAATTAAAAAATACAAACAAATTGAACAAGAAAAAAAGTGTCATTGATGAAAACCTAGCAAACAGGGGTCATGGTAGAAAAAACATAAATTTATACCAAGAAGGTGAAAACCTGGTAAACAGGCACCTCTTGTTCCGCAATGCTATACCTATCACAATACTACTTGGTTTTGTATAGTCACTCTTTGCTTTCCCACTTTCCTTCTTTTAGTTTTCTGGCTCATGCACTTGCTCTTAGTTACCTTCAAGACTTTGCTCGAATCTACATGGATTGAAATAGGTCATACGCTAGGGGAAACCTTCCCAGTCTAGGGGCAATGTCCTATTACTTTTAGAAATCTCTCACATCAGTCACCAGTGGTTTTCACTATGTCTGCCTACTGATTCCCAGCTATCACTGAGATCACTCTCCTTGAGAATCTCTCTCGCATCAAACACAAATGGTTCTCACTACATCTTCCTACTGATGCTTAGCTATCACTGAGAGCTCTCTCCTTAAGAATCTCTCTCACATCAATCACCAGTGGTTCTCACCATGCCTTCCTACTAATGCCTAGATATTGCTGAGATCTTTCTTCTTGAGGATCTTCCTCACATCAGTTACCAGTGGTTCTCACTGCATCTATCTATTGTCATCTTACTAATGATACTTCTTGCAAATGACATATGTTTGATCTAACATCAATCTACTTAAACTAAAAATAAAACTAAATTTAAAACTCTTTGAGGCATGCTGAGCCTTCTTTCATCTTCTTATCTTTTCGCTTTATCATTCTTTCTCAAGAAACACCAGGATATCTATCTTGACTGAGAGATACAAAGACCAGGACTATGATCATTTTCTTTCTTTCTATTTGTTGGTTTAGTTCCAATGATCCAAAGGACCCATACAAGAAGGGTTTCCACTATGAGATCCTCTATCTTGTATTAGATGGCCATGTGTACCTCAACTCCTTTTATTTGACAACTTTAGTGAGGTTGGTTCTTCTCCTTGTTTATTTGAGTAACTTCTTTGTGCTACAAGTGAAATCTCAACACTCGTCCTATAAAGTGAACGTAAGGGTTTTTGGGAACATTCTTAGTGTACTTATCAATCACTTAGAAAAAAGGAGGAACTCTCATGTGTCTAATGTGTTTTTACACAAGTAACATGCAGGTCATCCTAGCAGTTGTTCTTTGATGATTATTTTTACTTGCTAAATCAAAAGGAATAGGTGTTCTAGTCATTCTAGCTTCTTGTGCCTTAATGCTTACACCTCATTCAAACAAATCTAAGAATAATCTCATATTCATATTTTCATGATTATCATATCAGTGAGGGTTGTATAATATCTTGTGACCATCCTATAAGTAAATATTTCTATTGAAAACTATCTAATGGGTCCAACAACCATGTTCTAGGGATTGCATCTAGCTTAGGCTTGCATTTTTCATTCTAGACTTGCATTGTGACAGTGTTTGATGATCATTTCATTGAATTCTCCTAGATTTTTATGATGAGGGGTTCATTTCACATCCCAGCTTCATCATGACTACACAAGTGCTCGATACTCACTCTCAATCTTCAAGAAAGTCCTTTTGGTTAGTACCTGTCATATGTTGTGATATCCTACATGAGATGATTAGTACCACATACATTTCATTTAAATATTTAATTCACAAATTACATTTTCATATATCATTTTCATACATATACATCTACATCTACATCTAAATCTACATCTACATACTCATATACATGTACATCTCATCCATACACAAAAGAAACCATTTACATCTACTACATCCATAATGGAAAGTATTTACATTGCATACATACATAAGAAAAACATGTGCATTTCATTCATACTCATCTACATACTCATACATGTCATACATTTTACATCTACTCATTTAGGAACTATCTCATAAAGCATAAACATTCAAAAAAAAAATATGACACATACAATGATACTAAGGAACGAGCTCATATATATATGAATCAAAGTATCAGTATACAAAAATGGGTGCTACTCTAGCATAGTCTATTAAAAGAATGGTATGAATACAAGGATGCCTATGCATCATATACATCATGATACAAATATACAAAATCAATGCTATAATCAGTCTATCTCTAGCCTTCCCTCCCCCAGGAGGAGGTGGAGGAGGCAGCATGTCAGGATGAGGATGCGCCTATAGAGCATCAGGAGCTCCTACATACTCATAAAATCTTGGCACTTGCTCCACTGCATCAAGTACCATACTGATATGTGTTACATAATAATATGCTTCCTGTTTAGCTTCATATTAGGTTTCTTCTTGAGCCCTCACTAACTCCTGCAAATCCCTGACCTCCTGGTCTCTATCCACCAATCAGGCATCATTGACAATGACCTATATCTAGAGGTCCCCTAGCTACCTCTGGGCTATCTGTACCCTCTCACACATCCTCCACAATGCCTCATGCATCAGTGCTACTGCATCTCTAGGGACAGGACCCTATGCATCCTTATCTGACATATCCTCATCAACACCTTGGACTTGTGCCTCTATCTCTCGATGCTGCATGGGTGGCTCATTTGTCCTCTGCCTCAATGCTCTCTCCTAAGATCCACTACCTCCAGCACTAGTGTTTATCCTCATCCATCAGGGAGGAATGGGTACATGTGTAGTCCTCTATTGGGGTACCTGTTGCTAAGCTACTTGGTGCTAAGGTGCCTTCTACTAGGGCACCTGCTGCTACACCACCTATTTTGGTATACCCATCCCTACTGGATCAGTGAAGTGGGGGAATGGATGGATGGCTAAGTAGTCTCAATATGCTGGTGTCATACTACCATTCACCACCCTGACCATATAGTCCCATCGAGCTAGTGCTACTCGTGCATCAATCATCGAGCATTTGGGATCTAATCTAACTGACTAACCCTTCTTCACCTCATCGATGAAGCGAGCGTATGAAAAATACTCCTAGGAGATATCTTGTGGTCAGTCAAACTACCACTACACCAATCTTGAGGGGAATCTCTCAATCACTATGATCGCACGGTCAATCAGTAATCATGAGAAAAACTTATAGCCCAGCTAAGTCTTGGTGTCATCCCAGACCTTTGTATCTCTCCATGGCCTACATACTATGACGACCATATCAATGAGCTATGCTCACCACTGCTTAGCCTTACCCAGTGTGGGATAGGTCATCAGTCTTCCATACTTGTAAATGTACAGCTCGAGGGGCTATCATGTATCACCAAAAACTGGCCTACCTATTGGGAGGTGCTCCCAGGCCCATACCAGTATTACAAAAACTTCTACTGCCATACTCCTTGCCTCCCTGTAAATGATCTCATGCATCTCATGATACACATGGGCTAACATGCACTGACCTATCCATAGTGAACTAGCTACCCTAACATCCTTTGTAGCATCCTTCCCCATCCACACTCTAGTCTATGCTATCCTCGATCAGGAATCAGGTAGAAGCATAGGAATGCTACTAGAACTACAACCAGTCTATTTCTAGGACCATAATCTCTGATCAGCTCCTCCTAGGGGATTGCCTGACCCATGATGAGATCATCCTGGAAGATCTCTCTCAATGCAACAGTCCTTGCTCGTGGCTGCACATCATACTCCAAGCATGGCCCATGGAATGATATCTGCAGTATCTTGTATATGTCCTCGAGCATAACTATCATCTCACCCTGTGGAAGATGGAAGGTGTTCATCTCCAAATGGAAATTCTTGACCAATGCACCCAATAGACCTTGATTTACCTGAATTTTAGGTACATCACAGAGATGTGTAAGACCTAAGACAACTATATGTGTTGTCTCTACATCATCTAACTATCTAACTAGCTCGCTAATCATTGGATGATGGGACCAGAACACAATATATGGGAAATAAAATTGCAATGCAAATGACAACACATGATCAGTACTCAACCGAAATCATGATCCCAATCAATGCAAAATAGAATTTGAAATTATGCAGTTATCCTAAACATGGCTATCAGACTATCTACTTGGCTCATTCAATGTAAAATCAAGTCACAAAAGTTCTAAGTCTGACCCATTTTCCCGCACAAAGATTTTTCTTTCATGCAAAATCTTACATGAGAAAGTACAGATCTCGTGCGAAGTTTCACAGTGATGCAAACTTCCCCGTTAAGTCACATGAGGAAAATCCCCTCTCGAGGGTTTCCCACACAAGTTTTGGGTATCTCGCGCGCGAGCCTATTGAGAGGCTTATGCGAGAAAGTTCTTTTTAGCACTTTCTCATGCGAGGATCTCCATTGTCCTGTGCAAAGAACCTAGTTCCTCATGTGAGAACCTGTGGCTTGATTCCTAAAAAGGTGCTAAAAAACTAATAAATCTATCAAAATGATTCAAAATTTGAAATGTAAGAAACATTCGCGACTACTTACAGTTGCATCATACATCGGTAGTCAGCTCTAACACCTCGAATGCTTGAATCGATGTGATCTCATGGGAACTCCCACCATTTTTTCTTAGAGCTCTTTTCACAAAGTCAAAGGTTTGAAATGAATTGAAAATGACCCTTTGGGGCCAAGGATATAGGTTTTGACCTAATTTTCAAAAGTGCTCTGTTTTGTGCAAAAACTTCACCCTTGGCTAAATCGACCACTCTGAATCCATTTATGAGATTGAAATTGAAATCTGAGACTTCTAGATAGCTCAAAATCACATTTGAAATATTCTAGGACTGATGCAATAAGATGCTTATGTAATCGACCTTTTGATGTCGCATTCTTGTTAGAATCACATCAAATCATCATTTTCTTGATATCTTCAACTTCTTCATCAAAAGTTAACCCTAGTCAACTCTAGTCAACCTTGGTCAAACTTGGTCAACCAAACCCCAAAATCACTCTAGATCACTTCTAAATCTTCTCAAATCTTCTGTAATCCATTCTGAATTCTTCTAGACCTCCAATTCAATCTATATCTATGACCTATGGTTTTTAATCACCTCTCTGACGTGTCATCTTTTGATTTCATTCCTAAGGGAGTAGGATGATGATTGCATCATTGAATCTCACCAAATCAATTCTCAAATCAATCTAATCTGAATAAAGAATTCCTCATTGCTAGGGGCATCTCATCACTTGAGGCATGTTCAATTTTTTGTACCTCAGTCAAAATTGGATGTTCCATGATCTCGAATCACTAGGGGCATCTTTGTGGCTTACATCATGTCATCTTACTACTAGGTATCTTGGCAATCTAACCTAGATCCCTAATGATCAAGCTTCATTTTAGAGATGGTTCTCAAAATCTCACTGCTAGGTATCTAGGCAATCTAACTTGGATCCCTGAGGATCAAGCTTCACTCTGGAGATGGTTCTTGAAATCTCACTTCTAGGTATCCAAGCAACCTAACTGAGATCTTAGAGAATCAAGATTCATTCTGGAGATGATTCTGAAACCCTTCTTAACTGATATCTTCTCAATCTAACCTAGATTTTGGAGGACTAAGCTTCATTCTGGAGATGATTCTAAAACTCTTCTTAACCGATATCTTGGCAATCTAACCTATATTTCAAAGGACAAAGCTTCATTCTGGAGATAGTTCTACAATGGATGGGTATCGGGGCAATCTAACTCTGACTCCTGAGGATTGAGTCTCGTTCTAGGGACAGTCTCACGAAGGGTGATAACCTAACCGATGTCTAGGCAATCTAACCTAGATTTGAGAAGACTAAACTTTGTTGTGGAGATAATCTTAAACTTTCATCAATCATCACATCAAACTATTCTTTGAATCAATGTGTTTCTCGCACATCAATTCAAACAGGGGCAAAATGTGATACCCCAAAATTGGCATCTTGCAACTTAACCAATTTTGTTACACTTAGTCTTATTCTATCAACTTTCTAAATCATCAAAGTCCTATTATACTAGACAATTTTGATTTCTTAATTGGCCCTGCTTTACTAAGTGTCAAATGCAAAAAACCCTAAATCTGCATCAATCACATGTTATATTTAATTCTAAAATATCTACTATAATTAGCTGAATAAACCCTATGATTGATTAATTTAATTACAAAGTCTTAGCACTTTAATTAAATTAAATTCACCCCTTTTAGTTAAAACACATAAGAGTGAACCCACAATAGTGGGTTACACTTTTTTGCTTGAACGGACACTGAACTTTACATTTTGAGAAAACCTTTCAGATTTCGATGCATATTGCCATTGAACTATTCAAAATTGGAGGATGAAGTAAATTAGAGTCTTTTAGGATTTTTTGTCTAGATTCTAAATATATATTTATATATATTTTTTTAATTTATTTGAATAAATTTTTCTTTCTCCCACAAAAACTAGTATGGTGGTGAAAACATCATTTTCAAATAATAAGATTATCATAGAGCATAAATTTTTTTGTAAAATATATATGAATGTGATTCTTTCGAATTTAGTTTTGTAACATCCATATAGAGGGAATGCAATTAGTTTGACAACACTATCATGATTATTACATATTTTATTAACGTTTGAAGTTGACTAAACCATAATTTTGACATACCTTAACTACATAGCTTATAACTTGTTGTGTATTTATCAAATTTCAAGTATATTTTTTTTAATATAAAGTAGACTCGAAGATGGAGGCCACTGTTATTTTTCAAAAAAATAAATCTATTTTTAACTATTTTTCATTCAATGTCAAACTCATAGGTTTATATTTGATAAAAAAAACTACATTCGATTAACGTTGAAAATCATACACATAATAAATTCAAAAATAGTTGAATATATGATTGTTAGAAAGCTAGTTCTGAGTGCTTGTTGTATACAAAAATATGTCTTCTTATTCTTCCATTTGATCACTGCACTTGAGGCTTGAAGCCATGAAATTCCCATAATTTCTTCATAGCTTGAAAACATGGCCTAAACCAGGTACTTTTGATCAAAACTTTTGGGTTTTGATTGAAAGTACTTTCTATCGAAAGTAATTTCAAGTTTAATGCAATTTTTAGCCATCACTAACTTACTTTTGATAGAAACTAAGTTAGTTTCGATAGAAAGTCAACTTTGACTTTCAATAGAAACCTAGCTCAGCCTATTTGGTGTCATTTCAGGTTAATAACGATTACATATAAGTAAATGTATATTTTTCTCATTTCATTAATTTGAATGCTATAAAATAATTAACATTTAGGAGAAGGAAGACATTTTGGCACAGAACAATTTTTTCAGTTGTGATCGGAAATAAAAAGAGAAGGTTAAACAAGAGTACACGACATTATTCAGAAGAGGCTGAACAAAGACTACATGAAGAATCACAAAAAAGATATTATCATAGGAAACAAGGTATGTCTAAGTTGTTTCTCTCTAGATATTTTAAGTTGATGGTCAAGAATTGTCTTAATGTTCATCATGTAAATATGATATTGTAATACCTAATTTTAGATCTAATTAGACCTAATAACTCTAATTATTAGCAATTAGGACCTATTAAGACTAATTAGAGGTCTAAGTAGACCTAACTAGACCTATTAGGACCAAGTAGACCTAACTAGGACCTATTAGGACCAATTAGACCTATTAGGATGTGTTAGTCTGATCAAGTAGATGTATTAGGACCTATTAGGTCCAAATAGACCTATCTAAACCTAGCTAGACCTATTAGGACCTATTAGGAACAATTACGACCTATTAGACTTAACTAGGTCCCTAACTGTAGACCTATTTGCTCCTATGAAACCAATTAGGAGCAATTAGACCTAACTATCTACCTAACTAGGACCTATTAGGACCAATTACCTGACCTATTAGGACCAATTAGATAGGTATTAGTCCTTGACCAATTAGAGGTTTAACCATCTACTAATTAGACCTAGCTAGACATGTATTAGGACCTATTATGACCTATTAGACCTAACTAGACCTAACTATGACCTATTAGACCTAACTAGACCTAACTATGACCTATTAGTACCTATTAGACCTAAGTAGATCAGACTAGGACCTACTAGGATCAATTAGGACCAATTAGACCCAATTAGGACCTAATTAGACCCAATTAGACCTAATTAGACCTAATTAGACCCAATTAGACCCAATTAGACCTATTAGGACCAATTAGGACTAATTAGAACCAATTAGGACCAATTAGAACTAATTAGGACCTCATTAGAACCAATTAGGACCTAATTAGACTTAATTAGAACCAATTAGAACCAATTAGGACCTAATATGACCTATTAGAACCAATTATGAGCTAATTAGACTTAATTAGACCAATTAGACTCAATTAGAACCAATTAGGACCTAATATGACCCATTAGGACCCAATTAGGACCTAATTAGACTTAATTAGACCAATTTGGACTAATTAGTCCACCTAATTAGACCCAATTAGGACCCAGTTAGACCCAATTAGACCCAATTAGAACTAATTAGGACCTAATTAGACTCAATTAGAACCAATTAGCACCTAATTAGACTCAATTAGAACCAATTAGGACCTAATATGACCTATTAGAACCAATTACGACCTAATTAGACTTAATTAGACCGATTAGACTCAATTAGAACTAATTAGGACCTAATTATATGACCTATTAGGACTCAATTAGACTTAATTAGACCAATTAGGACTAATTAGAACATAATTAGACCTAATTAGGACCTAATTAGACTTAATTAGAACTAATTAGGACCTAATTAGACTCAATTAGAACCAATTAGGACCTAATTAGACTCAATTACGACCTAATATGACCTATTAGGACCCAATTAGACTCAATTAGAACCAATTATGACCTAATATGACCTATTAGAACCAATTAGGACCTAATTATACTTAATTAGACTGATTAGACTCAATTAGAACTAATTAGGACCTAATATTCAACCTATTAGGATCTAATTAGACTTAATTAGATCAATTGGGATGTAATTCAACTTAATTAGTCCAATTAGGACTAATTAGGACCCAATTAGACCTAATTTGAACTAATTAGACCTAATTTGAACTAATTAGGACCCAATTAGACTCAATTAGAACCAATTAGCACCTAATTAGACTCAATTAAAACCAATTAGGACCGAATATGACCTATTAGAACCAATTAGGACCTAATTAGACTTCATTAGACCTATTACACTAAATTAGAACAAATTCTAGACTAATTAGACCAATTAGGACCTAATTAGAGTTAATTAGACCAATTAGACTCAGTTAGAACTAATTAGGGCCTAATATTCAACCTATTAGGACTCAATTAGTCTTAATTAGATCAATTAGGACCTAATTATACTTAATTAGACTAATTAGGACTAATTAGGACCTATTTAGACCCAATTAGAACCAATTAGAACCTAATATGACCTATTAGGACCCAATTAGACTCAATTAGAACCAATTAGCACCTAATTAGACTCAATTGAAACCAATTGGAAGGTTTTCATTCCATTGGAAAACAACTAGATCTACTGATAGGTCCATTTCAAGAAGAGTGATACTGACATATATTTTAAATAAAAACATGTCCCAAAGAAGACAAATTTCTTTACTTTCATCTTAGATCGGGTACAATAGGAAGACAATGACACATTATTTGAAAAGAAGAATCAATTTGGATGATACTACATTGGAAGGTAATTGGACACTAGTGTGTAGAGCTCCTTGGCCTGATAGGATTAATGAAATAGTTAGGAACTTAGCTACGTCATTTTGGACTGATCATACTCATCCTTCACCAAATACAAGAGAAATTATCAAGAAGAGGATTGGGCCTAAGGAATATTTCTAGCACACAAAACATTATTTGGACACCACACAACATGAATTGTATCTCTCATTTTGTAAATCAAATCCCAACAATAATATTGGACAAGTAATGTTTGGAAGATTAAACCCATTTTTTGTAAAGATAAATAAATCTTTTGAAACTTGTTGTCGATATCATATTGAATTTGATCTCTACTATCAAGGGTTTAGAAAGATGATAGAAGAAAGTGGTGGTTCTCAAAATGATTTTCCTAAATGTCGAAGCAAATTCATAGCATCAATCTTATGTAAAAAATCAATTTATCATGAATACCTGAAATAGATTGCATAAGAGGAACTTTTCAAACATGCGGGGATATGGCTAAATTTCCTTTGAGACATGAAGATATTGACATGAAGAGGATGATAAAATTTAAGAGATATAAGTACATGAAGTCTGAAACAAAAGTGGGGAAAGAATCAACAAGGTTGGAATATGTAGAAGATGAGATACCTGTTGCAACATTTATGGAGAATTTTCATAAATTGATTCAACTAGTATAGCCATCTTGTAATTTCCACTGTCCTATCTCTTCTTCCTATGATAAGACGTGACATTCATAAGTGGAGACTTGATACTGATGACCATGAGAGAATATTAAATGTTATTTGAGAGAGAGATGAACCACTTGATGTTGACTAAATCATGCATGAAATATGATTTGTACTAAATTTGTCATGGGCAAGACCAGAGGTTTTCTTAGCTCCATTCTTTCCTACTGGTGCTCATAGTGAATGGAGATTGAATTAAATATAATATAGATCTAAAAATGTCTTACAAGTAGATATGATATATTAATTATCTACAAGAATATGAAGTACTCTAACTTTGGAATATGAATGTGGGTACATTGAATTTGCATGTGTCACATTAGGACATGCATGTTTTAAATATAAAATCTACTTGAAGTACAACAACATTAAATTAAAAGTATGTGCACAACTATTATCAAATGTACATTTAAATATAAGTAAGATTCAATCAAACATTTAGGTCTCAATTATATAGCTCACATGTGTCAAATTTACATCATTCATAACTTTCATAAATATGTACAATCAAACATCATTCATGTGTTGAATCAAACACATGTACATATAAATTTAAAACATAAAATTTATATATAATCTGACATCTACACATGTAAATTTAAATTAAATACATGTATGTAATCTATTGAAAGTATTGCAAATTTACATTTATAAATTTAACAACTCATAAATTAAATTTACTTATACTGAGATCACATGAACTCATGAAGAATCAAACATGTATACAAGTTCATCACACATGGACATGTATCTAGAGTGAAAGTATATATATAAAATGCATGAACCATAAATCATGTGTAGATCAAGTACTGTAACTATGAAACATATGGATCAATCATGTGTCAAACATTCTATCCAAAGGGTCTAGAAATGAAATATAACATCTGTTGGAAAAATGGTCAGCACTCCCCTCAAGATTTGGAATATGGCTTAACCACCTCCTATGTGTTCTATAAGTCTAGTGGTTGTATCAGGCATTAACAGTGTTAGGCCAATTTTCTGTCATAGCAAAAATCTTATGAGATTGGCCTCTTCCCTGCAAGTGTTTGTCAAATGTCTTGCCTCGTGCTCTTTATTGTTGTCACCTTGCTTCAATCCAATCTGCATCTCCTAAATCGCCAAATCTTGAAAGTTATCCAAATTCTAAAGCCTACTGAAAATATTTCAAAATTTGTCACAGTGTCGAAAACCCACAGTGTTTTCAAAAATCCATGATGTTTTTAGTGTGTATGTTTTTGACCTTCATTGTTTTCAACCCTATGTTTCCTACCTTTGTGCACTTATCCTTTGGCATCAAAAAATCTATGTGTTTTCAACCTTGGTCTTAACTGCACAGGTGTGATGGTTGGTGGAGCCCAGTCCTTCAAAGTTTCTTGTCGCTGATTCTCCAAGTCTCCAGGTGGTTACATCTTCTATCTAGCGACTCGGTGACTGTTAGTCATGTGATCTCTGAAAGATTGGTGGTTATCTACTAACATCTCATGAACTTGTGAATAGTTAGTCACGTAGCTACTGAGTGCTTGGTGGTTTGTCTCTTCTTATGCTTCCAGCATGGTTAAAGTTCAGACAGGATCAATGGTTGCCACAAGTTCGCATGGTGAAGATGCACGAGGTTTATTTCTTGTGCTTTTTTGATAACCGTCCGATCCTTCAAAAGGGTAAGGCTTCTTTGGCAGTGGTCTCGGAGGTGATTATGTGGCAGCCTGTGATTGGTTGTCACATGATTGCATAGCCCAGTTTTTGGCTATGCGATCATGCGACCGCTCACCACGTGTCCTTGGGGCCCGTTGGTAGAAAGGGGTGTCATCCCGGTGGTCAATGGTTGTTGAGGTGGGTCCTATGTCAATATGACTGGGTGTGAACTACAAATGAAATGGTGACATGTGGCACCAGGTGGGCCCAAGTGCAATCTAGTATTTGGCGGAGTGGATAAAGAAGTTAACAGTGCCGACAAATTTAATGTGGTCGCGCATCCACGGAAAGACAAGAGGATTCACTAGTTTGTCGGGCGATTGCGAGAATGGTAGTCGGGAAGTCGCTAAGTTATTTAGCGAAAGTGAGAAATATTTAGCAAATTGGTGAGGGTCCTTTGTCGCCAATTCGCTAAGTCTGGTGGGGCCACTTTTAGAGGAAGATCTTAAAGTCACAAAGGAGAAATTGATCTGATGACTATGTTTTAAAGTTGATGATGATTTAAACGTGGGCTGTAGTTTCTCTGCGGGCACCATGGATTTAGCCTTTGGTATTCAAATTTAAAGTTTTTTGAGAACTTCCAATGCTAGAAAGTACCAGATTTATGGAATTCATTACAGAAATGACCCTGTTCGGTGAGATAGTGACTGGTTTTCTGTTTGCAGTGTGGTCCAGGGTGTTGTTGGATTGTTTGAAGAGCTTGTACCATGGAGGTTGTGTGCTCAAGGCATGTTGTAGGGTGTCCTTTTGAGCCCAATTTTGTGATCCATTATACTTGCAGAGAAGAATTTCATGATTGTGGATCAGTTCAGGATTTCCTCTTTCCTGATTGACTATGTTTCCCACCCCTGTAATAACTTTTTAGACCATTTCCAGCAGGTTGGGTGGTTGAGACCCTTACCCTAGCTGTCTGAAGCTTGTTGCATCCGATCTTGAGGATCCCAAGGTAGCTAGTGGTATAAGTTGCAAAATCTTGTTGATTTTGGTCCCTGGTTTTTTACTGTAATATGCTGATAGAGGTCTGATTTGGTACCTTTTTCTCATCTTGGTGTCATGCCAATTGTATGCTGATCCTGATTGTGTTAATGAAAAAATTCTTGAAACCCAATCTTGTATCTTGTGTATGTCTTCTTTCTTGTCTCTGAGCTCATATATGTTAATGTCACAAAGTGTGTTAATGTATGGTAAACAAAGAGTATTTCGAATTTATCTTTGAGTTCCTAACAAAGTTAGGATTAAAGTCTTCTAGGTGAATTCAGTGAGTTTGCAGCCAGGTATAGAATTTGATGTCCTTGTGCTTGAGGGAAAGGGGTAATAGAAAAAGCACTTACCCTAGTTTCCATTGTGTTTGACTTAAGGTATTTAGTTGAAGTATATGGTTGGGTGACTCTTAGCCCTGGCATAAGGCACTGGTCCTTTCTTTTGAAGTCATCGTTAACAACCACACAAACATAAACATTTATTTGATAAACTTTTAACAATCTTATATGAGATATGGTGGAATATTGTTTTAGACTCCTTTAGAGAAGTGAGTCAGGGGTACACCCACCTGAGCATTGAAGCTCAAAGTGTAGAAGGATCCTTTGATCCTTGTTAGTTGGCCCTCTTCCTTGTGGACTTTGGAGTGGTGATAGAGTCAGAGGTTTATTTAAATTATCCATCAAAGTGTAAATCTGCAAGTTGAAGATCAAAGGGAATAATTCACAACCAACAAATTGGCGACTCTGCTGGGGAGAACATAAAGAAAACCTATTAAGGAGCTCTGGTTATGGTTACAAATTTTGCAGTATCATATCTTATTGACCAGATTGGTTTTGGCCATCCACCACCAACAAAAATGGTGACTCTGCTGGGGAGAACATAAGGAAGACCTATTAAGGAGCTTTGGTTATTGTTACAAATTTTGCAATATTATATCTTTTGACTAGATTGGTTTGGCCCATCTGAGTCACCAACAAAAATGGCAACTCTACTAGGGAGAGTCTAGAAAAAGAGTCAGATATAAAAACAAAGCATTTACAAAATTTTCTCACCTAGTTGTGAGTGGCGGCTCTGATTTTTCTATTTGATCAGTGTTCCTCCTGATAAATAGTGTGTATACCTAGTGTAGCTTTGTGTTGGTTGGAAGAAGAAATAGTGAAACATTTTCCTCTCAAGGAGGTGGCGGCTCTGCATGACAAAGCTATCTGATGGAGCTTCAAGGTGAGCCCAAGATCTGCCCTGCCTTCTAGCCAAAGGTCTTCTGCTACAAGATTTTCCCATGTATTTTTCAAGTTTTAAATGTTCCTTATAAAGTGGTCAAGCACTAAAAAAGGATAAGGTGTGAGCAGAGGTTAGCATATTTCAAGTTTTCAGTTGCAGCTTTGCAAAATTTTATGGAAGTAGTGCACTAAGTTGTAATGGGTAAGCTTGAGGAGGAGCTGGCTTTCCTTGAGGAGGGCATCCTTAGGGATTGCATGAGATTAGTAAGATTAAAAGTGGGAAGTAGAAAAGATTTATCCATATCCTTGTTCTACAATAGATTTTGTGAAGTATATGATGAGCTTCTTGAGGATGTTGAGTTTCCTGAATTTGACTTCATTGGTTTATTCCTGGAGCTTTGTTTTCCTGAGTCAACCAGTTGGTCAGATGCCTTGTGGGAAGAGCATTATGTATGTGTCAGTGATTGGGTACTTGGTGATGGTATTCTTGAACTTGAGGATGCACTTGGGGATTTTCTCAGTAGTGCTGATATTGAGAGTGATAAAATTTGTGAAGGGGATGTGTCAAGTGTTGACACTCTTTCTTGTAGTCATGAAAGTGATGCCTTTTCTCAGTATGGGATAGAAGGTTTATGCAATCAATCAGATGAAGAAGAGGATTGGATAGATGAAAGTATTGCTGATGATTGCTTAGCAGAAGATGATGTTCTTGAGGACAGCTATTCACTTCACAGTGAACAAATTTCAGATTTATTATCTTGTGAGTATCTCAGATATTCAGGGGGTGATGGCTCTGGGTTCTTACATCCAGCACACATGGAGTTTGATAAGGAACATGAGTCAATGGGATTTGACTTTGACATGTGTGCCTCTAATTCTTTTGCTGCCCCAGAACTACTAGATGGAAACCAGGTACAGTATGATATATCAGATGATGAAGTCATCAGTGTTTGTTCATCTTCAAGTAATGCAAGTGTCCCTGATGTGGTACTGAGTACTGGTTGGGAGAGTTCTATATATTTTGAATCCTTTTCTGATTCTAAATCTGTTGCTAGGCCATGGGAGGATGGTCTCTTAGCTACTCATGCTTCACCATCTCATGGATAGGTTGATGTCTCTCTTCCCACCTATCAACAATTTTTGGTTTTGTTAGTTGTTGACAAAATGTAGGTTGCTCCTATGTTTGGTGATCATGCCCCATGTGATGAGTTCCCTCAGTGTTTGCATGAAGATCGGTGTATCTTCTCCTTGGAGGTGCAAATTTTTGGTATGAATGGATCCAATAGCGATTGCACTGACAGTTTGATAGAGCTGGAGAGTTTTTCTTTTCAGCTGGACAATAAGCTTCCTGAATGTGGTGGTAAATTTGAAGATGATTTATGTTGCAGTTCCTTCAGCATTTTCCTATTTAAGGAATGCAACATGCATGTGCCACAACATTTTCAGAATTGGTATGATTACTTTTCCGGCCCTCAGGAAGTATGTACTAAAAATTTTTGTTTCAAATTGTGGAAGGATGGATATAAGTTTGATCAGTCACATGGAAGCAAAATTTTTAGTTTGTCTCTGATGTGTGGAGATGAAAACTACTTGTTTGATAGAGGCAAGTATTGATCATAATTTTGGGGCCTTGAGCCTAGTTGTAAATACTCTAAATCTTTGTATAGTCTTTTCCTTTCCTGTTGTATGCTTTTCCTTTCTGTTCCCTGCATTTTTTGAGTTCCCTATTTTTGTCCTGTTGGTGGTCTGCTCTCCTAGAAATCTTGAATTCTTGCATGGGCACAAGCTACCCATTGTCCCCAACTAGAGCCACTATTAGGCCAATTTTCTATCATAGCAAAAATCTTATGAGATTGGCCTCTCCCCTGAAAGTGTTTGTCAAATGTCCTGCCTCGTGCTCTTTATTGTTGTCGCCTTGCTTCAGTCCAATCTACATCTCCTAAATCGCCAAATCTTGAAAGTTATCCAAATTCTAAAGCCTACTGGAAATATTTCAAAATTTTCCATAGTGTCGAAAACCCACAGTGTTTTCAAAAATCCATGATGTTTTTGGTTTGTATGTTTTCGGCCTTCATTATTTTCGACCCTGTGTTTCCTGCTTTTGTGCGCTTATCCTTTGGCATTGAAAACTCTATGTGTTTTTAACCTTGGTCTTAACTATGCAGGTGTGATGGTTGGTGGAGCCTAGTCCTTTAAAGTTTCTTATCGCTGATTCTCCAACTCTCCAGGTGGTTACATCTTCTATCCAACAACTCAGTGACTGTTAGTCACCTGATCTCTGAAAGATTGGTGGTTATCTACTAACATCTCATGAACTTGTGAATGGTTAGTCACATAGTCACTCAGTGCTTGGTGGTTTGTCTCTTCTTATGCTTCCAGCATGGTTAAAGTTTGGATAGGATCGATGGTTGCCACAAGCTCGCATGGTGAAGATGCACGAGGTTTATTTCTTGCACTTTTGTGACAACCATCTAATCCTCTGAAAGGGTAAGGCTTCTTTGGCAGTGTTCCTAGAGGTGATGATGTGGCAGCCTATGATTGGCTGTCACATGATGGCATAGCCCAATTTTTGGCTATGCAATCATGCGACCACTCGCCATGTGTCCTTGGGGCCCATTGGCGGAAAGGGGTGTGGTCCCGGTGGTCGATGGTTGCTGAGGTGGGTCCTATGTCAGTATGACTAGGCATGAACTACAAATGAAATGGTGACATCTGGCACCAGGCGAGCCCAGGTGTAGTCTAGTATTTGGCGGAGTGGATAAAGAAGTTAATGGTGCCGACAAATTTAATGTGGTCGCACATTTGTGAAAAGATAAGAGGATTCGCTAGTTTGTCTAGCGATTGCGCGAATGGTAGTCAGGAAGTCACTAAGTTGTTTAGAAAAAGTATGAAATATTTAGCGAATTGCTGAGGGTCCTTTGTCACCAATTCGCTAAGTCTAGTGGGGCCACTCTCAGAGGAAGATCTTAAAGCCGCGAAGGAGAAATTGATCTAACGGCTGTGTTTTAAAGGTGATGATAATTTAAACGTGGGTTGTCATTTCTCTGTGGGCACCATGGATTTAGCCGTTGGTATTCAAATTTAAATTTTTCTCAGAACTTCCAGTGCTAGAAAGTACCAGATTTATGCAATTCATTGCAAAAATGACCCTGTTCAGTGAGATAGCGACTGGTTTGTTGTTTGCGGTGTGGTCTAGGGTGCTGTTGGATTGTTTACAGAGCTTGTACCATGGAGGTTGTGTGCTTAAGGCATGTTGCAGGGTGTCCTTTTGAGCCTAGTTTTGTGATCCCTTGTACTTGCAGAGAAGAATTTCATGATTGTGGATCAGTTCAGGATTTCCTCTTTCCTGATTGACTGTGTTTCTTGCCCCTGTAATAAATTTTTAGACTGTTTCCAGTAGGTTGGGTGGTTGAGACCCTTACCCTAGCTATCTGAAGCTTGTTGCATCCGATCTTGAGGATCCCAAGGTAGCTAGTGGTATAAGTTACAGAATTTTGGATTTGGCAATGGTTCCAAAATCTTGTTGCTTTTGGTCCTTGGTTTTTTACTATAATATGCCGATAGAGGTCTGATTTGGTGCTTTTTTCTCATCCTGGTGTCATGCCAATTATATGTTGATCCTGATTGTGTTAATGAAAACATTCTTGAAACCCAATCTTGTATCTTGTGTATGTCTTCTTGCTTGTCTCTGAGCTCATATATGTTAATGTCACAAAGTGTGTTAATGTATGGTAAACAAAGTGTATTTTGAATTTATCTTTGAGTTCCTAACAAAGTTAGGATTAAAGTCTTCTAGGTGAATTCAGTGAGTTTGTAGCCAGGTATATAATTTGATGTCCTTGTGCTTGAGGGAAAGGGGTAATAGGAAAAGAACTTACCCTAGTTTCCATTGTGTTTGACTTAAGGTATTTAGTTGAAGTATACAGTTGGGTGACTCTTAGCCCTGGGATAAGGCACTGGTCCTTTCTTTTGAAGTCATGGTTAACAACCACACAAACATAAACATTCATTTGATAAACCTTTAACAATCTTATATGAGATATGGTGGAATATTATTTTAGACTCCTTTAGAGAAGTGAGTCAGGGGTACACCCACCTGAGCATTGAAGCTCAAAGTGTAGAAGGATCCTTTGATCCTTGTTAGTTGGTCCTCTTCCTTGTGGACTTTGGAGTGGTGATAGAGTCAGAGTTTTATTTAAATTATCCATCAAAGTGTAAATTTGCAATTTGAAGATCAAAGCGAATAATCCACAACCAACAAATAGGTTGATCTTTTGGTACAACGACAACCACTACTTGTAACAAGTGGTATTCGAGCTTGGTCACAGGTTCAAATCCTCTCGGGCAATGCTGAGTGGGAGATTGTTGAAAAAATGATCAGTACTCCCCTCAAGATTCACAACATATCTTAACCACCTCATGTGTCATCTATAGGTGTAGTGGTTGTATTGGGTATTAACAGGTTGATCTTTTAGTACAACGACAACCACTACTTGTAACAACATCAAACACATCAATCGATTGTAAAGTCTAGATATGAAATATAGTTCATCAAACACATGTGAATATATATGTAACATGTAATATGTCTAGATCAAATATGAAAGTACGTAGGACTCATCATGATGAATCCTCACTAAGCGGTCAAACCCAGAGTGACTTTATAAACATTGCAAACATCTTAAGTTTGACAAAATATTGTACAACAAAACATGTTATAAAGTGTGTACACATAGATAAACAACTAAAAACTCATCTGTCCACTACTAATGTCATCATCGAGTGAGTCCCGACGATGTACACGATCAGTGCTCAAAGGAGTAATAAGAGGCATATCCTGGTAGACAAAAAATATATCATATATATACATGTACATATATATAAAAATTGATTGAAATTTTGAAAATAAATTTAAGTTAAATAGTAACATTAAATTGTTGGAAACTACAATTCAAGCAATTGTTATATTGTCATTGATGTCAAACCTTAATTGGTAAGACTATTACTACTTAAGAAAGTACTATATCTATTTGATTGTTGTGAAAGGGAAAAGAACGGTTGGTAACAATAGCACCTAGGGAAAGGTTGAGTTATCTTGATACTTCAATGAGTACTTGATTATGTTGCACAATGATAAGATAATGTATTGTTTATCTTGGTCATTGGATTAATATGCAATGTGTGACTATCATATTTACTTTTCACTACAAACCAAAATATTTTTAGATTATCTAATATATTTTAGAAAAGCTCCTATGGTTTAACCATAAAAATGAGGATTGAAAGGACCACAATTTTGGGTATTGTATTGTGTGTGTGAAAATTGTTCCTGATCTGTAGACACAACACTCAGTAAAACATTAGAGGTTAGTGATAATCAAAATCGTGCAAAATTGAAATCTAATCTAACCAAGTGATTTACTGCCTTCTAGTAGGTGCGAGATTAATGTTCTCAGATTGTAATCAAGATCAGTGACCTAGATGACACCTAAATGAAGGATTTGAATGCAAAAGATGGATATGAAATTGAATGCAATTAATCTATATTTTTTATATTTTCTATGCAATAAGAATGATAAAAACTGATATGAATCTATGAATGCTATTGAAAACTGATATGAAATTAATACTAAATGATCTAACAATGAAGATTCTAACAATGATATGAAAACTATGAAATTCTATGCTAAGATATAAAAACTATGCAATTGAAATTGATCTCACAAAGCTTTGAATTTGCAAGTTGATTCCTCAGCCTCCAATTCTCCAGTGTGATTGTGCCAAATATGAGATGCTTGGATGCAAATTTGAGAGATGATTGAGAGATGAGTTATGAAGAGATGAGCCTTGTTTTTATAGAAATCTAGGGCTTTGGAGGTGCATGGGAAAAAAAGCCATAAATCACTCAAATAACTCAGGTTGATTTTTAAGTTATTTTTAAATAAAGGATAATTAACTCACAAAAACATGCAAAAGCTAAGTTTTAACTCAAAATAAAGTTTAGCTTTAATTGATAATTGATAGTTGTCTGCTTTTCTTGATTGTGCATGTTTTAATTATGAATTAATTTAATAATAAAGTGATTTATTTCCAACTTAACTGCTTTTAAAAATAAAATAATTGATTTATGGGTTAATCAATTATTTAATCAAATTTTTATTAAAAACTATATTATTAAATAATGACAACTTGCTTTAATTAATTAAATAAAAATTTAATCAATTATTCATAGGATATTTAGATTTATTGTCAAAATTAAATAATATAATTAATAATAGATAGAATTAAATTTAATTACACAATTAAGTGGCAAGATATTAAATCTAATTAATTAAATATGAAAATATTCAATTAATCAAACTTTAGGATAAATGTGATTTATTGCCAAATAATTATAAAATTAAAGATAATTATGATGATTAAGAATATTAATAAGAATATTCCCCGATGCAGAATTTAAGATAATCAATTATGATTCGATGATGTTTAGATGTGCCTTAGATTAGGACTTTGATGTCGATTTCATTCGAATTGAAGATGTAGGAGATTAATGAACTTATAGCCCATTTTTGGGGTATTACATTTTGCCCCTCTTTGAATTACTGGGCGAAGCGCAGTGGTTCAAAGATAGTCTGTGTTTGATAAAGATATTAAACTGATGTTTGAAATTGATAATTGATACGAGACAGAAGCTGATTGATATTGATTTGATATGGAGATAGTAGGTCCTAAGTGACCAAAGATAATGTTCACTGTAGCAGCGATGAACCTATGATTGTGAAAAAGTGTCAAAATGCCTGATTCCAAACCTTAGGATTACAAAGAAGTGAGTGACCTGTTCTAGACTCGATTGTCTTAGCAGAACTAGCAGGTATCACATGCAAACCCTTCAGTCGTCGAAGAACCAAGGAAAGAACACTATGATCTGATGGTTGCAAAAATTGATACAGTTTACAAGATTAGGAGAATACCAGATTGATATGGATCTTGATGAATCTGATATGCCCCAAGTGATGATAGATTTTCCCCGAGCGATGAGGACTTTTGATGAATCAGTGACTAGACGTGATTGTTGTCTTGATCACTGATGAAAGATATTGATAGATTTTATCGATAGAATTTGATTTACAGACTTTGAATGATGTGCAATACCATGCCCCCTTTGGGATTAAAATTGAAATCTGACAAGAAAAGTCAGCATTGATAGTTTAGAAGAATGTTAATTGATTTGAGAAGTGGTTAAACACGTCCAGGAACACATTCTGCATCGTTTAGAGGTCCTGGAGACCAAGTTTGACTAGGTTTGACCATGAGTTGACCATGGTTGACCAAGTTGAAATTTTGATAGTTTGATGTTAGATAATCAGTTAAGTTGAATACTAGATTTCTGTGATGATTGAAGGTTGATTATGCAAGCAGTGAATAAGATAAATGATCTCAGATTTCAATTTTGATCCCGAAAAAGGATTCTACTTGCTGCTTCATTAGAGGAACCTTCATGTGAGATTCAGCTCTTATTATACTGGAAGAGATGATTGAAGAATAATTTAAGCTTAAAAGTTTATTTAGCCATTGTGAGATCATGCAAACATGCAAAATGCAAAGAGACATGCAAGATGAAATGCAACCTAAGACCTAGGACCTAGTCACTGATCATGTGTCGATTTATTATCATCATTGAACTTTTAGGTAACCGGATAAATCAATACAATGCCCACTAGCCATGAAACCATAGACATATGAATATTGATTTGTATGCGCAAGAATTAATACAACACCCACTGGTTATACAACCATGGACATATGAATATTGATTTGTATTTCGGAATGTTGGAGTAGATATAAGCACCAAGGCACAAACGCCAAGATGACCTGAATATCATGTCCATTTTGATATAGCAATTTGTGTAAGCATCAAAACATAAACATCATGATGACTTGAATACGCCTTGCATGACAAACACATCAAACAGTCAAGAGATCATTCTAAATCCAATGTGAATTACCCGTAGTGACCCTTTATCATTCACATCCTTAGGTAAGATCGTGTTCCACAGTAGGAGAAAGAACTTACTCAAAAAGACAATAGTTAGATCAAACTTCCTTGAATTGTCTAGGTATCAATGGTTGAGGTACGCATGGCCATCCAATTCAAGATAGAGGCTCTTATAGTCGGACACCATTTCAATCCAGAATTTCCAAAGTTATTAGATTTCACATACGAGCAGAAAACAAAGAAAAGATTATGCCCCCAGTCATCACTCTCTAAATCCTATAGAGGACATCATCAAAGAGCTCGAAGGGACACAATATGCAAAAATCTCAATGCGAATCAGTAAGCATACAAGGAGATAAAAGCATGTAAAAAGCATAGATTGTTTTCAGTTGAGTTTTGATGTTTGATTGCATTGTTGTAGATGCAAAATCCTTTCTGGAGACAAGACAGACTTGACTGACTCAAATGAAGCTTCAAAGGACTCTGAGTGGATATGACACATCTAAGATACATTGGAGACTATAAGATATGACATTGATTGCCCCCAAGTGTTAAACATTGATAGGATACAGACGCTTGAGCTGGTTGGTGTACAGACCGACTTATTAAAAACTAGAAATACAGAAACAAACCAGGAGATATGTACAAACTAAAGCAAACTAAAAGCTGGGAAAGACCAAGATTGCACTGATACATGGAGCATTTTGGAACAAGTGGCACCTATTTGCCAGGTTTTCACCATCTTGGCAGAGATTCTATTTTTGCTACCAAGGTGCCTGTTTCCAGGTTTTCACCAAGGCACTTTTTCTTTTTCTCATTTTTTTGTATTTTTCATTTTTCAATTTTTTTTGTACTTTTGATATTTTTTTAATTTTTTTGTGAATCATCAAGGTGCCTATTGCTAGGTTTTCACCAAGATGTTCATTTTTTCAGGACTTTTTCAGATTTTTAAGATTTTTTCAGGACATTTACCAGGCACTGAATGCCTTAGGCGTAGAATTTCTTCAGATGGAGAATGTTGATTGGTTCTCAGAGCTGTTCTCCTTCAGTCATTGAGAGTTGATAGGCACCAGAGCCAAAAGTAGCAGTGATTACAAAGGGACCTAGCCAGTTGGGTTCAAACTTCCCCTTGCGTTCTCGATGTGATTGATTTTTAGGATTTTCTCTCAAGACTAGATCACCAACTTGAAATTCTCTGTGTCTGAATTTCTTATTGTAGCCTCTAGACATTCTCTTTTGATATACTCTGAGATGATCATACACTGCTTGTCTGCGCTCATGTAGTAGTTCCAATTCTTGTAACCTAGACACGTTGTAGTCATCGTCGATGACAAGTCCATGCATTCTGATTCTGAGTGATGGGATTTCAACCTCAATAGGTAGTACCGCTTTAGACCCATAAACTAAAGTGAAAGGTGTAGCCCCGGTAGGTGTTCTGAAACTAGTTCTGTATGCCCAGAGAGCTGGATTGATCATGAGATGCCAGTCTCTTCCTATTTTATTCACTGTTCTATGCAAGATCTTCAGGAGATTTTTGTTTGAAGCCTCAGCTTGTCCATTCCCTTGAGGATAGTAAATAGAAGACCAATGTTGTGTAATCTTGAATTTAGCACATAAGTCATCTAGATCCTTGTTTTTGAATTATCCCTCGTTATCTGTGATTATGGAGTGAGGGATCCCATATCTGCAAATGATGTAGTTCAGGATGAACATAGAGATTTGTTTCCCCGTTGCTTGTGTTAGAGGAACTGCTTCTACCCATTTTGTAAAATAATCTGTAGCTGTGATTATATGGGTATGTCCATTAGAAGAGTGTGGATGGATAACACCTATGAGATCAAATGCCCATTATTGAAAAGGCCATTGTGTAGTAAAGGGAATCAGATCTCTCCCTGGAGCATGAATCAAGTTGCCATGTACTTGACACTGTTGATAGTTTTTAGCAAATTTAATAGCCTCTTTCTCCATTTCAGGCCAATAGTACCCAGCCCTAATAAGCTTTCGAGATAACGTTAAATTGTTTGAGTGTGACCGACATATACCCTCGTGGACTTCCTCTAATGCATGTTGAGACTCTTCCCATTCTAAACATCTAAGCAGTGTACCATCTAGACCTCGTTTGTATAGATCATTACCAATGATGACATATCAGGATGCGGATCGGATAAGGTTTCATTTCTCAAAATGGTTAAAGGACTCAGGGATGATTTGGTCATGGAGATAGGAGAATAGATTTTTGTAGTGGGATGAATCATAACCTACAATGGTGCAGATCATGTGGGTTTCAGGGGAGTCATATGCAGGATAGGACAGGGCTTCCACCAGGAACTCGTAGCGTAGCTCATGTTCGGGCTGCTGTAAGAGAGTAGATAGTGTCGCCATTGCATCAATAGCCTTATTCTCTGTTCTGGGTATTTGCTCAAATGTGATAGAGATGAAGTATTTCTTTAAATCATCTACCATTCTCTTGTAAGGAATGAGCTTTTCATCTTTGGTTTGGTACACATCATTGACTGGGTGGATAACCAATTGTGAGTCTCCATGGATGTGCATCTCTGTAACTCTCCACTGTATTGCCATTTTCATACCATTGAGAAGTGCCTCATATTCAGCAATATTATTTGTGCAAGGAAACTTTAATCTAAATGCTTTGGGTATCGAGTATCCTTGAGGAGTGATGAACAATATGCCTACTCCAGATCCATTTTTTGTGTAGGAGCCATCAAAGAATAACCGCCATGCTCTAGAAGAGAGGTGCATGATAGAGGAATCGGGAAATTCCATTTGCATGGGTGTATCATCAAACAGTGGTGCTTCAGCTAATTGATCAGCAATGACCTGTCTTTTGATAGCTTTTCTTTCAACATATTCAATGTCAAATTCACTCAAGAGCATGACCCATTTAGCTAGTCTACCTGTGAGGGCAGCTTTGCTTAGTAGGTACTTCAGTGGATCAATCTTAGCTACCAAATGAGTGGTATGAGCTAACATGTAATGTCTCAGTTTCTGTGATGCAAAGATCACAGCGAGACAAGCTTTCTCAATCATAGAATAGTTCTTTTCATACACCACCAATGTTCTACTTATATAGTAGATGGCTCTTTCCTTTTTGTTCTCATCATGTTGTGCTAGCAATGCCCCCAGTGATGTATCTATTGTGGAGACATATAATATTAATGGCTTCCCATGAATAGGAGGCATTAAGATAGGAGAATTCAAGAGATAATTCTTGATATGATCAAAATTCTTTGCATAGTCTTCATTCCATGCAAAGGTCACACCTTTATGTAATGTCTTTGTGAAAGGTTGTGATATGTCAGCTAACTGTGATAT
Organism: Chamaecyparis obtusa; assembly: GCA_027943335.1. Taxonomy (NCBI): domain Eukaryota; kingdom Viridiplantae; phylum Streptophyta; class Pinopsida; order Cupressales; family Cupressaceae; genus Chamaecyparis; species Chamaecyparis obtusa. The sequence goes on from BSBK01013301.1 coordinate 40,934, forward strand.
GAATCTTCTGATGGACTGTACTCTCCCTTGCAAAGTTTGCATTTGACTGATATTCTTGGGAGGTTGCATCTCTATGATAGCTTTCACCTTAGCTGGATCGACCTCAATACCTTTCTTTGAAACTATGTATCCTAAGAGCTTTCCAGAAGTGACACCAAAAGCACACTTCTTAGGATTTAGTCAAAGACTAAACTATTCCATTCTGTCTAGGATCATGCTCAAGTCTGTTAGATGTTTAGTTCTAATCATGGATTTTGCCAAGCTATCATCCACGTAATCCTCCATTGTTTTATGCATCATATCATGAAAAATAGATGTCATTTCTCTTTGATATGTAGCTCTAGCATTTTTGAGTCCGAATGGCATAACATTCCAACAGAAGGTTCCCCACGCACATGTGAATGTAATTTTCTCTTGGTCTTATAGAGTAATTTTGATTTGGTTGTATCCAAAAAAACCATCCATAAGGGAATACATTTCATAGCCCATAGTCATGTCCACTATCATATCAATGTTAGGTAGTGGAAAGTCATCCTTAGGGCATGCTTTGTTCACATCTCTAAAGTCCGTGCACACTCTGATTGAACCATCTGGTTTTGAAATAGGTACAATGTTAGAGATCCACTCAGCATAGTCTATGACACGGATGAATCTAGCTTTTAGGAGTTTTTCTAGTTCTGCTTTGACTAAGAGTGCAACATGAGGATGCATCTTTCTCAGTTTTTGTTTGATTGGTTTTACTCCAGGAGCAATGGATAGATGGTGCATAATGAGATTGGGATCCAATCCTGGCATATCTGAATATTTCTATGCAAAGTTGATCATTTTGTCTGATAAGAATGTAGTGAATTTCTGTTTCTCTTCTTCTGATAGAGATTGTGCTACATGTACCAATGGTGGTTCCTCTGTTGTACCCAAATTGATGGATTGAGTGGGCTCAATCAGAACTGGAGATCTATCCTATAAATGACTCAGAAGGACATCAAATATCTCATCCTTAGGCACCTCAGAGAGGTTTTCACCTTCAGATACATCTTTTCTTTTTACTTTTGTCGGTTCTGAGACTGCCACAAAGTGGTTTTCACCCTCAGAACTCTTTTTCTTTTTCTTTTTATTTTTTTGACTAAGATATTTGATGTCCGAATCAGTCATGTTGACACTCGGTTCACTAATGGAAGTCCTCATAGGCTCGACTACATTGAGGTAACAAGCAAGGGCATAGTCACTGGAAAAGGTGTAAACAACATGGCTCGGGTTTGTGGAATTTTGGTCGATAAGATTAGGGCATTGGATAGTTAAAGCGGGAAAGGCTTGGGATATGGTGTTCACGGATGGGGATATGTCATCATTGGTCCTAACCTGACGCTCAAGTTCAAAGGTGATATTACAGGTCAAAATGTTCAATTCATGAATAGGCTCAACATCATCATGGGAGTCCTCTTCAGCCATAGGTGGATCTGACACGTTAAGTTCATTGTTTCGCTCTAGACCTACGTTGGGTTGAGATACATATTGGTGAAAAACATCAATATATTTCTCTATTATAAGCTCATCTTCTTTTGGAATGGCACCCCATTCATAGTCATTTGACTCAGCTTCTGATTCAGGATCTCTAGGAAATCTTAGAAAATGTGTGAAATCAGGATGAATACCCCAAGAAGGATTACCCTCAGTTTTTGACTTGAATTCATATTCATGGGAATCAGTGTCAAAATAACTACCCCCTTCTTCTTGATCAGTTTGATCACCTTCGAGATTGGCTGGTTCTTGTGGTGCAACCATCTCTTGTGCTACAGTAGGTTCTTGTGTTTCTACTACATTAATTCTTTTGATAGGATCATCTGTATCATCAAGAAGATCTTTGATCTCGTTAGGCAATTTTTCATAGGGGATAAGCTCAAAGCTATCTGAATCATCATCAGAGGGTTCTATTTCTTCTTTCTTAAGAAGGGGTTCTCCTGGTGCAATTTATTCTATGACATGAGAACAACCACCTTTGAGATGATAGGGTTTCTTCTTAAACCCTAAGCCACCAGTATCTTTGTTGGCTCTACCAATATGTGAAATGGGTGTCACAAGACCCTTTCTGCTGATTCCTAGAGGTCCTTGACTAGAATATCCCATCTTGGCTATCAATTTGTTTCCTAGACCATATGAATTAGAAGGGATTGTAGGTGCTATAGATTCACTAGGTTGAACAATTTTGGATTCAGAATCATCTTTGTATAGCCATGCAAGCACAGCTTCATCTTCTTCAAATTCTTGTTTGGATACTTGCTCTGCCACAAAATTTCTTTTGTATGCTTCCATAGGTTCCTTAGGTTCTGATTTAGATTGCTTCAAAGATTGTCCATATGACTTGGGCGAGATAGGGAGAGATGTTAGAGACAAGACTGGCTCTATAGTGTATTCTCCCATCCCATTTTCTTTGATATTGATCTCTTTAGCAATGTCTTCCATCTTGGATGTGGAAGCCACATTTTGTTGCTTGATGGAAGATTCTCTATTATTAGGTACAAGCTTATCGGAACTTTCTTTCAATGTATTCCAAGTTGTACTCAGATCTGCTGGGATAGTAACTTCTACCCCTTCACAGGGAAATTTCAAGCATTGATGGTACATAGAAGGGATGGCTTGCATTTCATGGATCCAGGGTCTCCCTAGAAGGATATTGTAAGCCAATGGTAGATCAAGCACCTAACATGTGGTATCTTTGATGACCAGACCCACTCAGATGGGTAAGACAATGGTGCCTTTAGAAGCTCTTTCTTGTTCGTCATAGGCTTTTATGGTGATCTTCTTTCGAGGATCAATAGCCATCTTTGAGAATCCCAACTATGTGATTAAGCTGTAAGAACAAATGTTGAGGCCTGCGCCCCCATCTATCAACACACGTTTGACTCGACGGTTCTGGATCAAGACTTCTATGTGCAAGGGCTGATAATGTGGGTGACTTAGGGAGTTGTCATCTTCCTCTGAAAAGGAGATATATTGCGGAGACGTTAGATGACCAACCATAGTCTGGAACCTGTCTAGATCTAGATCATTAGGAACATTAGAGCTGAGCAAAGCTTTGTCTAGGATATCTCTGTGAGCTGGAGATATTCGAAGTAACTCAAACATAGAGATTTTGGCATTGGTATGCTAGAGTTGTTGGACGATTCTATAAGATGTAGGTCTTGTATCCTTTGGATTGGGAGATTTCGAGGCAACCTTCTGTTTAGAAGCAGATGTGAGATTGAAAGGTATCTTAGGGACATTAGATGAACTTGGTGTTTTTCCTTTCAGATGAGTCTGAGCTTGTGATTTCGTAACTGCATTAGCTGAGGAATGATTTCTATCTCTTCGTAAAATCATGATGACATTGCAGCTCTCAGAGAGACATGGTTCAACCATATTGATGACAGCATTGTTTCCAGAGTAGGCATAGTTGACTTTTGCCCCCATGTTAGGCTGAGAAGTGGAAACTCCCTTGCCATGTTGTGGAAACGGTTCTGTAAATGCTATGTGATCATTATTGCTGGTAGGATTATCGATCGTGATGTCCCCTTGATCTATCAAGTTTTGAATGGTATGCTTCAAGTGGAAGCATCCATTAGTTCTGTGGCCTTTAGTCCGATGGAAAGCACAAAATGCATTATCTTTCCACCAATATGGTTTTGGATCCGGATTAGGGTTTCGGATTGGTGGTAAAGAGATCATGTTATTAGCTATTAGGGTTCTCAGGGAAGATTCCAAAGATTCTCCCAGGGGAGTAAACTTTTGTTTATTATCCCATCATTTGAATGGCTTCTTTGGAGATGGTTCAGCAGATTTTTTATCTGAAGCTTCAATGGCTTTGGTGGCAAGGGTGAGATTGTAGGCGGGTGCCTTTGATGGGGTGCGGATAGTGTCAACAACACCATCAGAGATGATACCTTTGTTTCTATTCCAGCTCTTTTTTTTTATCTTTTGAGCTAGATCCAGATTCAGACTTGTCCTTTTGAAGTGTGATTTCTCCTTTCTTGACAAGTACTTTCTCAATCTTGATTGCATTATCCACCATTTTATCAAAAGATACATGATCTTTCATTTGTAATGGATAATTGAGCTCTGGAACAAGGTTATTGATAAAGATTTCAAGTTTCTCCATTTCGGGAATTTGTCTAGCATATAGAGAGCCTCTTGAGGAAAGTTAGGAATGATTCCCTTGGATATTGCTTGAGGTTATAGATATCGATCATGGTGACCGGATGTTGAATATTGTAGGAATATTGCTGATAAAACAATTTAATCAATTCCTCAAAAGTTTTGATCGTAGAAGGTAATCTTGAAAACCACTGAATGGATGCTCCTCCCAAGGATCTAGGAAAAAGACACATTAGATAAGTCGGTTCATGCATGAATTCCATGGATTGCATACAGAACTCTCTAACATGATCTTGAGGATCAGAGTGTCCATCATATCTGTCATACTTTGGTATCTCCACTCTTTTTGGGAATGGTGGCATATACAAGTTTTTGTTGAATGGGAAAGGACATAGGGCCTCCATGGAGAACTCCTTGGGTTCCATCTCCTTCTTAAGATTGTTAAATTCAACTTGTATAGCATGCATCTATTTTGTCATAGCTGTGAGTGGAGTTTCTTCCTCATGTGTGATTATATCATCAACATTAAAGTTGGGAGGAAGCTTAGCCCCTTCCTGGGCTAATTGTAAAAAGTATGCCTCTCTATCCACTTTCAAGAAATGCCTCATCATTCTCTGGAATTCATCATCATTCTGACATCGATGGATTTCAGAGGGGGTAGGTTCTTGGTCAGCATTATGTTGAGAATGGTGTCCTTGGGACCCTCCTCCTAGAGAACCGTGGTTTGTCCCTGCTTGAGACATGATAGGATTTTTTGGGCTCCTTGGAACAGATTGAGGAGGAGTTTGTTGATTACCTCTGTGAGTTGATAAAGGAGGTATGTAACCAGTTTTCAATCGAAAGTTACCGAGACCGTCATCTTTGTAGATACCTGACTTGATGAGTTGTTCAAGAGTTGGACCTGGGGTATTGGTCAAAAGTAAGTTCTGAGATATTTTTTCTGATTTCTTGTGTGAAGAAGCTCTGGTCTCCACCATTAACTTTGAATGAAACAAAAGAAAAGGATGAAGACAACTGAAGAACAATTTGATTCGAGAAAATCGGATGGTGCAACCTTGTCAAGATTATGATAGTTTTGAAGGTCTGATGAGATGTGGGTGAAAGAAACTGTGCCCTGGATGTATGGGATAGATCGCCCAAAAGATAGCGGACACGAGTTCTCAACAGTTAGTCTATTTTTGAAGATTGATAGTTATGACAAGGTTTTGACATGAGATAAAAAGGACTCAAATTGATCAAACAGAAGACTAGATCGGATTCAAAAGATCAAACTCAAAAAATGGTAGAATGCTCAATAGCTACCGCTCTGTTCCTGACACAATGATATTTTTGACAGATTCTGGAACTAGGCTGGAAACATTGGATATCTTGCAATTTGACAATTTCTGACAACTCTCCCAATTTTTTCCAAATGACACTCTATAGACTCGTACGACACTAGGTAGTCTATGAAATGATAGTTGCTAAACTCGTATGACAGTTGGGTAGCAATGAAATGATAGTTGTCAATATCATACAACAGTTGCTAACAGGGTTTTGACTTTCTTGAATTTGCTGGTTTAAAAAGTCATACAATACTGGGTTCTCAATCATACGATAGATGGGCAATACTAAAATGACACTTGACAAAACTCGTACAACTTTTGACTTCCTAAAATGACTTTTGACTCCAGAAAGAATTTTATGTCAATTTTTGCAAAATTTAAGGTCTTCAGTTTTGGATTGTTTGCAAATTGTACTGTCTAGATTTTGAAGGTTATACCAGATTTGATCATTTTTAATAGCCAAGTAGATAAACAAGCACATAGAACAGCAAGCAAGTGATTCCAAGCACGTCTGAAAACAATGAACAAGGGAAAAAGCAACCTTGTGCATGAACAATCAAGTGACCAAATTGTGCTAATCCCTGAGAGTACTAATTGTGTATGTTCTGAAAAATTTTGCAATAACACACATATACCTGAAAGTGAAAAATTGGCCTCTCTAGGGTTTTTAGTAATGGTTTGACTCTGCAACTTTTATGATTCAAAGGGGTGAACTCCAATCCCAGCGCACCAGGGTTTTGACACAGTCCGAGAACTTAATCTTCAAGAGCTGCTAGGGAGATCTGACAACCCAACAATGAACCATACCTATGGAGATTTCTTCCACAAGGACATTTATATAGCGGCTATCACTACCATGGTGAAAATGGCTATTACCGCTTGAGGTTTTGTCAACGCAATTTTCCCTATGAAGGGATTGTCCGCTACGGTTAACCCTCTCTAAAGATGACTCACAATAGTATACCACAAGGGGACTTGGCTCCAGATCCAAGGTTTTTGACACCTTTTCACTTTTAACCCAAACAAAGCAAGTAAATTAATCCGACACGCTAAGATAAAGTTTTGCTTCACCAAGGTCTATGATGCCAACTCCACATGATCTATCAACCTCTCCGGGGAGAGAATGTATCAATCAATAAGAGAAGGCACACTAACCAATTTTGATTCACCAAAGCTCATGATGTCAACCCCATGTGATCTATCAACCTCTCTTGGGAGAGAATATATCAATCAATAAGAGAAGACACACTAACCAAGTTGAATGTGAAATGCACTAAGTATCCTCCCTACCTACAAGGATTCTATCATCAAGAAAGATTTCGCTAGGAATCCAATCTCTCAAGAATCATGAATAGTGTTCATAGGGCCTAATTACTATGTGAGCATAGATATATTCCCGAAAGCAAATCTACCAAAAGCATCCAAAAAGTAGAAAGAGGAACACTTAACGCTTAAAGAAAATATGAGATGAATCCACAAGGTTGAACACTTAACACCTCACACAAGCTGAAAATGAGTCCACAACTTAGAAAACAAGTGAGTTCCTAAAAGCACAAAAGGGTTGCCAAGTGGAACACTTAACGCTTCTGTCCTGTTGACCCCTCCCCTTTATGGCACTGAGATTGCAACCACGGGGTGGAAATGAGGGGCCGGCGGATTAGTGAGTCCAATAACCCAAGATAGCAATCAAAATCAATCACACGTATTCTAAGACTACTTAATGAATCCTTAAGGGATCACAACCTAGTATCAAATTATGCAAGTGTGTAGAAATAGATCAAAAGCATGAAAAGATGCACACAAGCTTGACACATAAGAGATTTGTTTTAAGTCCCAAATCAAAATGTTATTAGATGAAGGAGAATACTTGGGATCCTTGCAACACGCTTAGTAGATTTTACCTAATTTTTAGTAATTTTTGTTGAGCTTTACTATGCAAGCAAGCTACGAACTCTCCAACAAGCCAACAAGCAAACAAGATATGCAATGTATATTCAACTTATGAAAACCCTAGGGTTAGATCTAGAAATCAATTGTTAGGAGAAATAATAACCAGAAATTAATCCAAATGACAACTCATATCATGCATTGAATCATATGAAAAATAAGTGCATACCCATCATAAAATTTTAATTTTTTTTGCACTACATTTGACCTAGTCAACAAGATCTAATTTTTTTGATATGATTTTGGCCACAAAAATAGAAATTCAGAATAGGGACCCCTACTAAAAAATAGAGAGCTTTCCAAAAATGTAAAAATTTTAGAAAAATCTCTTCATTTGTGCCCTAGAGACCCGTTTTATCAAAACAAACCAGTTTTTACAAATTGACTATTTGAGCTATTAAATTGCATCCAAATTTAAAACACAAATAACAAATCCCCTCTAGAATTTGAAGAGATTCTCGAAAATGTTAAAATTTTAGAAAAATATGTTGATTTGCGTCAGATATTAATTTTTTATGAAAAATCAAAAACAAATTATTAAAAATTCAAAATAATTCAAAAAATTTTGAAGTTTTTTTCAAAGCTTTCCTGATATGTCTCCAACCTGCAAAAAAAATTTCAGACCAAAAATCCAAGCAGTTTGGGAGATAAAATTAAATCTTTGAAACTTTAGGGTTTTAGCTCCAAGAATCAAAATCAGCATGCAAAGGTGGGTTGCCCCACGGTGGGCGTCAAAAATGTGTGTGTGAAAATTGTACCTGATTTGTAGACACAACACTCAGTAAAACATTAGAGGTTAGTGATAATCAAAATCATGCAAAATTGAAATCTAATCTAACCAAGCGATTTACTGCCTTCTAGTAGGTGCGAGATTAATGTTCTCAGATTGTAATCGAGATCAGTGACCTAGACGACACCTAAATGAAGGATTTGAATGCAAAAGATAGATATGAAATTGAATGTAATTAATCTATATTTTTGATATTTTCTATGGAATAAGAATGATAAAAACTGATATGAATCTATGAATGCTATTGAAAACTGATATGAAATGAATGCTAAATGATCTAACAATGAAGATTCTAACAATGATATGAAAACTATGAAATTCTATGCTAAGATATAAAAACTATGCAATTGAAATTGATCTCACAAAGCTTTGAATTCGCAAGTTGATTCCTCAGCCTCCAATTCTCTAGCGTGATTGTGCCAAATATGAGATGCTTGGATGCAAATTTGAGAGATGATTGAGAGATGAGTTATGAAGAGATGAGCCTTATTTTTATAGAAATCTAGGGCTTTGGAGGTGCATGGGAAAAAAAGCCATAAATCACTCAAATAACTCAGGTTGATTTTTGAGTTATTTTTAAATAAAGGATAATTAACTCACAAAAACATGCAAAAGCTAAGTTTTAACTCAAAATAGAGTTTAGCTTTAATTGATAATTGATAGTTGTCTGCTTTTCTTGATTGTGCATGTTTTAATTATGAATTAATTTAATAATAAAGTGATTTATTTCCAACTTAACTGCTTTTAAAAATAAAACAATTGATTTATGGGTTAATCAATTATTTAATCAAATTTTTATTAAAAACTATATTATTAAATAATGACAACTTGCTTTAATTAATTAAATAAAAATTTAATCAATTATTCATAGGATATTTGGATTTATTGTCAAAATTAAATAATACAATTAATAATAGATAGAATTAAATTTAATTACACAATTAAGTGGCAAGATATTAAATATAATTAATTAAATATGGAAATATTCAATTAATCAAACTTTAGGATAAATGTGATTTATTGCCAAATAATTATAAAATTAAAGATAATTATGATGATTAAGAATATTACTAAGAATATTCCCCGATGCAGAATTTAAGATAATCAATTATGATTCGATGATGTTTAGATGTGTCTTAGATTAGGACTTTGATGTCGATTTCATTCGAATTGAAGATGTAGGAGATTAATGAACTTATAGCCCATTTTTGGGGTATTACATGTATAGGCATTTTATTACTACATTTACTTATTATTCATTGAGAAAGCATGTGTTAGTAAAAATCATTTTGGGTTGATTATGTGTGGTACATTATTCAAGAGAGTTAACTAAGACATAAAACCAACCTCTATATTAAGGCATTGGAAAATAGAGTTTTAACGTATGAAAAACTCCTTTCTTATCTCACATTAGATTAGAAACTGGTTTTCCAAGCTTATTTTTCCTCTTCTCAAGACAAGATGGTGAGATATAATCGCATGGTGTATGTGTAAAAATGAAGGATAATAAACAAACCAATAGTTTAAAATTTGAAAACTTCATATTGACTGTCAACAAAAACCTTCTTAAAATTTTTAAGCTTTAACTAATCTCTTTGTAAAAGTTGTTCCCTACTTATATATCACCAGCCGGTATGCATTAATTATCATTCAATTACATTTTAGTAACATATAATCACTTCCAATAACTTTCCATTTCTAATCGTGGAAACAAATTAACTACTAACAAGATTTACACTTCATTTAAGTTCTACTTGCTTCCATGACAAGACTTTCTAAACTTAATGAGAGCACCAAGAAAATCTAGCACAACAAACCCAAAAATCTAACTTATTATATATATGAAGAAAAATGTTGCTCTTGGTAATCATTTCATAGTTACAACTGCTACAAGAACAAATTGTAGTTTTTAATGTTGGCTTAATCATAATTTTCTGTATGCAGAATAAAAGGAAATATTGTCTAACAACCATTGACATTAAATTCATTAACTAAAACAAGAGTTTACATTTGTTATCACTTTAAAATCTCCCTATTTTTCAAGTTAGCCACATCACATTTAGGGATAAGAAACAAAATGGAATGGTGTCTAACCAGTACTGAAATTAAACTCATCAACTAAAACAAGTGTTTGCACTAATTCCGACTTTGGAATCTCCTTTCTTGATAAACAATATTTCCATTTCATCTAGGCAACCTAGACAATTTATATGATGGTGAGTATTCATAATCCTTATTAATGTATTTTATCATTTATAACATTTTCCAACCATAATAAACTGTCTTTTCTTGAAAAGTATCTCCTTAGTGAAAGCTTGTTTGCAAACATTACACAACTAAGAGATACAATTAGCTAGCTCTATTATCGTGGAATAGCCATTAAAATACATATTTACAAAATAACTGACCATAAAGTCTAGAAAAGAATCTAAATCAAAACTTTTGAATTGGTCCAAAACACTTGTGAAATGACCACAAAGAAAATTATAGCAGTTATGGTTATGCTTTGTCATCGAGGAACTACCAACTAGTCTCTTTGGGGGAGCTACCATTTCTATATTCTTTGACATATTGATTAGTATCTATGGGCCTTTGCTACATTGCACAAATAGTGAATCATTACAATCTATAAACCAAAGTCACATAAACATGTATCCAACTCAATTACACATAGAACAAAAGGACACATAATAATACCATTACAGTAGAACTAGATAACATTGAAACAATGTTGGTGCATACAAAGCCAATAGTTGTAGCTAGAGACTAGAAATCATATAAAATATATGTGCCCAAAAAAACCAAATGAGTGAATAAAGCTTGCAAAAGTAGCCGTATTGTACACAATCATAAAGATGATGTTTGATTATATCCATATGATTATGGCTAGTTAATGGCAAGAAGATGGATAGATTATAAGTAACTATTATATTCCCTCTATATGGTTTTGAGATTCTTGGGAATGTTATTTAGTTTTAAAAAAATCTTGATTTTCAACTATGAGTTGTTCATGTTGGTACACAATTTTAAGCTAAACTAAAAAGATTTTTATGCAAGACATGTTAAAGATTTATTCAAAAAGCCAAATATAAAAAGTAGTACAAACAAATTATAGAGCACATATTTATTTGGAAGGAAAAATCTTAGAGTGAGTGATGATACTAAATATAAATAAATGATGAGTCATGTAATGAATTTGAGTGGAGGAATCATTGTCCCACTTAGTGTTTAATTCTAACTTGAGCCTAATAGGACACCTTCCTTCCAAATTGTGCATTAAGGAAAGGTGGAGAATCTCTTGCATCCCTTACATCTTCCACCTAACCATCTTTTCTTTATGTACAAGAAGTTTTTATACCCAAACAAAGATTTGAGGGATTTTAGAACTTTTGTTCCCAATGAAAGATTTGGTTCGTTCTTAAGCTATGTCCAATGCCTAACTCTAAAGAGCTTCTAAAGCCTTTTCATTAAACTCATTTTAATAATATAATTAGGTTCATGCAAGTTTAATATTAGTGATTTGCATCCAAATTAGGAGAACACACTGAGTGTGTTCTCTCCACATTATCTTTATGAAATAAACTAACCTCATGTTGGCCCTTCTAGAGATTCTTGAACTATGTTGGAAAACTTTGTGGTTCGAGAATCTTGTTGGGGTAATGGGAGTTCTACACCTTCTCATTTTTTCAACACTTCTAAAACCACTCATAAATTGTCTCTTTGAATTTTACATCATTTTGTAGTATATGGATGATGTATGATGTGTAACATGTGCCTTTTCTATCCTCTACTTATTATTGCTACAGTATATGTTCATCTTATCTACTTTTATATGAGGTCTTTTGAGTCTAATTAAGGTTTCTGTAAGGTGTGATTAGTTAATATTTGAGTTGTAATTATTAGTGTTTCTTTATTATATTCTATGAGAACCTCTACAAGAAACCCTCCTAGGTTTAGTAAGTTCCAAAGAAGAAGAATAAATTTTCCATTCTTATACATTTGTTGGAAATATTCAGGAATTAATCGAGTTACTGAGAGGGGAGGGGTGAATCAGTAACTCCAAATTTTCTTTGAATTTAACATGTGATTTACTTTTAACCTTTGCATACAGAAAGCATGAAACTTAAATGCATTCACAATAATGACACATAGATTTGGTTACCCAGAAACCTTCCAAAAAGAAAGTAAAACTGGGGTGGGGATGAAACCCACAAAGCTTTAATACTGCAGAATAAAGTTGGCCGGTTAAGGCTTACAATTTGATCACTTTTGATGATCTGCCCTGTTAGGAGCAATAAGGATTGCTAAATCCACCCTGTTAAAGGATTTACAAAACATACAATGAAGTATGCACTCAGTAAAGAGATTTTACAAAAGACTGTTAAGTCTACCCGGTTAAAGGATTTAGTACTGATTCACCTGTTAGGATGAAACAGTAGATCTCTGGCTTTGCAACTGGATTGCTGATTGAGATTCGCTGATGTACTGATCACCTCCTGTGATGAATTTGTCTTTGCTGTTCCTTATACTTCTGAAGCCCTTTGTAATTCGCTTATCTCTGCCTTTCTTTCTTTTTCACATATATGCCTCTTACTTTCATTTTTGACATTTTTACAACATTGTTTATATACAAGTCTTAAATAATTAATTATAATTACAATTACAAAGTCAGCTTGACAAATAAACATAAGTGCTACTAAGTCGGCCCAAGTATGGTTACACAGTTCCTGCAAACTAACTCAGTGACTTTCTGATACTCGGCGTCCACTGCATTACTCGGCATCATCATGCACTCGGTAGAAGTGAAGGCATGGTTCATACTGATCACTCGGTAGGTTTTGAACTCGATAAATACTGGTGACTCGGTAGACATGATGTTACTCAGTTTACACTGTCCTGTTCAGTTTGTACTAACTTGCTCAGTTTGCATTGTCTGCTCGGTTTGCACTATCTGCTCGGTTTGCACTGTCTGCTCAGTTTGCACTGTCTACTCGGTTTGCACTGTTTGCTCGGTTTGCACTGTCTGCTCGATTTGCACTGTCTGCTCAGTTTGCACTGAGAATGCAAATAAGTGTTGTCACTAGTGGCAATTCTGTTTAATGGCAACAATCTCCCCCTTTGGCATTAGTGACAAAAACACTTATTGGCCAAAACTTATATACATGAATCATGTTGAGTTTTGTTTTGATTTTTCAAAATTTGTCTTTGTTATAGAGCTTTATACATTGTCTCCCCCTTTCAATGTGCTAACTGTTTCTATACAAATCTTCTTCTATACATATATCTCCCTCTATACATATCTCCCCCTTTTTGACGATAATGCCAAAGGTGTATATACAAGTTATTTACAGAGAGAATCCAAAATTTGATAGAAAATCAGAATGTACCTTCATTATTAGTGCCAGGGTTCTGTCCCAACTTTCTTGCAGAATCTTACATGTTTGGATTGCAATTTGGACTTCTGCAGAGAGTTCAATCATGTGATCTTCTATAGAGAACTGATTGTCATGAATCAATGTTTTGAAATGTTCAATGTGCTTATACATTGTATTCATGATGGGAAGGATCATGTGTTGGATGTCTAGCAGTGTGGACTGGATCCTTGTGTCTTCTTTCAGTAGATTAGACTGCATATTTGATAGGTGTGAAATTTTCATGTGATGAGCAGAGCTTGAACTTGGTTCAAGTTGCAACTTCTGTATGCTAATCTTCATATCCTCATCCATTTTATTCATTTTATCCTTAACATCCTTTGTGAACTCGGCAATATTGTACAATCTGGCCAAAAGAGAGGTAGCATTCGAATAGATAGATTCAATGTTTGACAAAACTGAAGACAATTCTACTTGGTTAATAGCTATGTGCTGAGCAATGTGCTCAAGCACTTTATTGTTGAATCTCTTCTCGGCTCTTTCAACTAACTTTTCTATCCCATATGAATCCTCATTGTATTTATTAACTGCTTCTGCTAATTGTAGCAAAATATGTTGGGAGGAGTCTACTTTAATACCTAATGCATCAGACAAAATGTCCTTAGCATCCTTGATGATTTGATAGTCCTTGTCTCTCTCCTCTTTAAGCTTCTTTTGTTTTGCTTTCCTTTGGAGGATCTCACCTATATTTTGCATTTGGTCCGCTGATAGATTTGCAAAATCTAGTGTAGGAATCTCTATCTCTTCATCTAGGTCTATATCCTCTACTACATTTTTACCCAAAAATTTTATACTCGGTAGATCCTTAGGATTATCTGTACTTAATGCCTTGGTAGTAGTGACAGTAGATATAGTAGGGCTAGCTATAGAGACTGGTATACTTTCTACTGGAGAACTTAAAATATTTACACTTGAAGATTCAAAAACTGGAAAACTTACTGCTGGAAAACTTGATGATGCGGGAGACTGCAACTCGGTAGAAGAAATGATAGTTGCTTCTGTTGTTGCTATAGATGATTGGACAAATGTTGAAGTTGTCACAACCATGCTTGAGGGTGTCTCCAGGCTGGATGTAGAAACTTTTACTGGAGAGGTAGGAAGGGATGCAATGACTTCTGCTGCTATCCTCACAGTATCATCTACCTCAGTGTCTTCTTCTTGTTCATCACTGTCATCTTCAATATCTTTTATTATGACTATTTCAATACTCGGTTGGTGAAGGTGGTATATGTTCTTCCATGTAGCATTTGCAGCCTTCACAACCGATTCAATATTGTTGATCAAAATCAAACAAGTATTGAACTTTAATGTCATCTTACTTTCATTTTCTTTTAATGCCTTCTTTACTTCATCATTTTTCAGGCTCGGCATTAACTATCTCAGGGTTTGATCAAATATATCTATCACAGTTTGCTTTGCATTGCTCCATCTCATTTTTATTGGATTTAATAGAACTGCTGGAACCTGTGGGGCTAATTCTTCAGGAGAGTATTTCCACTGTCCCATCTTTTCAATAACAGCATCTTCTATTTCCTTCTGTTCTGTTTCCGATCTGGTTTCATATCTAAAAGATCTTATGTTACTTACTCCAGATCCTGATCCGTCTCTAAAGAGTTTGATCTTTTCTTGAAAGTTTAGAGGAGGCCTTTTGAATACTATGTCTTTATCTGCCTTGTCTGCCTTGCCTCTTGCATTTCTCCTTGTAAATACAGCAGTGGGAGGCTTAGGTGCCTTAGTGATGAATACCTTTCCTTTCTTCTTTGCAGGTTCTGGTTCCTCTGTTTTCTCATCCTTTTCTTCTTCTTCTTCATATTTTTCTTCTTTGTCCTCGGTTATCATTTGCATTTTGGCTATTCTCTTCTTTCCTTTGTTTACCGCCTGTGGAAGCTTTATGCTTAGTTCAATTCTTACCTTAGCTTCATCATATGTTCCAAAATATGGAGCTTTGGGATTGACAGGCTGATTAAGAAGAGCTTCAATGATATTCTTGGTTTCATCAATATTTACCTCATAAGGAAGAGGTTTTACATATACAGTCCTCGGTTTAGCTGCTTGAATATATACATTATCACAATCCACCATAAAACAAATGTCATCTTTGTAATCTTCCACCAACTTCTGTGGAATCCGGAATCTGTCATTCATTTTCTCTTTGAAAGACTCAAAATAGTTATCCATGATGCTTTCAAAATTTTCACCCATTTCTGAGATGTATTCATTTATTTCATAAAGGGCTAGCACATCTTTTCTCCATACAACTTTTCCTTTAGAAGGGAAGAATTTCTGAACATAGAAGAATAAACAGACCAATAAGGATCCAAACTTACATGGATTGTTTTTGGAAGTTTGAATACTTTCCATGTTTTTGTTAAACTGCTTTAACAATAAGTCTGCTAGGTCAAATGTTAAGTTATTCTTGACCACTTTATATGTTAGGTTGATAGCTTCACAGGAGACACTATTCTGTCGACTAGAACTATAAATCTTATGGGCAATGATGTGTGTACCAAACTTCAGTTCAGTATCGGTAATGCTGCTAACTTTCATGCCTCTACCGTCCCACTCAGCTAGGGTTTTCTTCTCTAGTTCCGTCCAACCTAGGGTTTTGGTAGTTTTTGCTTTGTTCAACATGGGAAGACCGGTGATTTGATGAATCATCTTCTTTGTGATCTCTATGGGTTGCTCAAGCCAAATCTTGCCATCATGTACACGGCTGAGAATGTATCTAACCCATTTATCTCGAAAGTTTCGAGGTAGATGTGCAATGTGAACTAAACCTTTATCTTCCAGATGTTTGTGCTCGGGTTTCAGAATACCATCCACACACAGTTCTTCACACACAGTATCTAATTCTAGGTTCCCCATTTCATGAATTGAACAGTTGAAATGATTGCGGATATCATTAATAAGTAGTACCTTAGGAGGAATCTGAGATTGAGCTCCATTCGGATCTAGGGCTGTTGCAATTGCGGGCACGATCTTGAAATCTGGTGCTTTCCATTCCCCTTGGACTAACATATCAGATCCTTTCTTCGCTGAAGTGCTGGATGATGCCATGGTAGCTCATAGAAAATTCCTTTCGCAAAAGTGTTGAATCGCTGGGTTGCTCTTGAAATTTTCTGCTCTCAAAGTGCTAAAGGTTCGCGGTGAAGAATGAGTTCGATTACTTGCTTTTTGTTTATAACTCTGTCATTAATGCTCAGTACAAATTAGGGTATGAATTTTGACAGACTGTCACCCACTAAGAATTAATTTCTCGGTAAAGACTTCGCAACTCGGTGAACTCAAGAATTCATATTGCTCCGACCTCGCTCGGTAAAGATGGGTACCGACCTTGCTCGGTAAAGACTGATACCGACCTCGCTGTGATCTTACTGCATCTTGTATGCTGATTTAGATCTTTCTTTTAATTCTGTTCTGGAACTGCTTGAGATTGGTCTATGAGAATACAGTTCCAATGCTTTCTTGGAAATTTAGTTTGAGTCGGTAGAGCTATCCATTCCATTACTTGGACTGGATTGCTCGGTAGATTTAGGAATCCATTTTTGTCTCACCTATTTCCTGACCTTAGTTGCTTCATTCTTCTTTCCATCTTCAACTTCACTAGCATTCATGCAATTTCTGGCTATGTGACCGAGTTTAGTGCATTTGAAGCATCTTACGGTAGTATCTCTTTTCCTTAGATGATGTTTTATGCAATTCATGCCAATGTATCCATATTCTCCACAGTAATGACATCTACACCAGGTGTTGTAGTCCCATCCAAACATTGCTTTCATAATTTGTTCTGCTGGATTGAATATTTTGGATCTGCACTCGGATGCCTTGTGACCTTGTTTGTTGCACTTGTGACAATTACCTCTGAATCTTGGTTTTTCCCTGCATTCATTTGCTTTGTGACCAGGTTGATTGCAGCTGTAACATTTTCCATTGAATTTTGCTTTTTCATTGTTCCAACATTTATTTGAAGTATGTCCTATTTTACCACAATGATTACAAGTAGGTTTTTGATTTCTTTGAGTACCTTGCTTAGAAGATTCGCCTTCTCCTTTGTATCCAAGTCCTGCTTTTCCTTTTTGCCTATGAAGATTTCGCTCATACAGCTGATTCAAGTCTTCTTGACTTTTCAGCATTCCTTCATTGATTTGTTTTTCAGCATTTAGGTCATCCACCAATCTTAGATTGATTTCCTTTTTAGATCTTAGTTCTTCTCTTGTGCTTTCTATTTCTGATCTTAGATTCAGAATTTCCTCATTTGTATGAGAGATCTGATCAATTAGGTTTTCTAGCTGAAGGGTTTTATTTTGGACTTCAATGTTCCTTCCATCTAATTCATCTTTTAACTTGTTTCTTTGTTCCAAGATCTCACAGAATCTTGTAGAGTGTAGCTCTTGTTCTCTTTTTAATTTTCTCACTTCTTCCTGTAGAGACCCATTCTTTTCTAGGAGTTCTTTGACAGCATTTTTTGCTTCATCTGAGTTATTTGAGGGAAAAAGATCTTCAATCTTTTCTTCAATGTAATTCTGATCATTCATCTGATTTGCAAGTTCCTTCCTTCTTCTTAGGGATTGGGAAAGATGTTCTTTTGCTTCTTTGAGTTTAGCTATGGCCATTTCCAGATCTAGCTTTTCATTTTCAATCACCTTGTTCAGTTTGAATACCTCCATTGTCCTGGATCTTTGCTCAAGCTAGTTAAGCTTTGTCTTGAGAACCAATGCTACTCTGATACCAATTGTTGGAAATATTCAGGAATTAACCGAGTTACTGAGAGGGGAGGGGTGAATCAGTAACTCCAAATTTTCTTTGAATTTAACATGTGATTTACTTTTAACCTTTGCATACAGAAAGCATGAAACTTAAATGCATTCACAATAATGACACATAGATTTGGTTACCCAGAAACCTTCCAAAAAGAAAGTAAAACTGGGGTGGGGATGAAACCCACAAAGCTTTAATACTGCAGAATAAAGTTGGCCGGTTAAGGCTTACAATTTGATCACTTTTGATGATCTACCCTGTTAGGAGCAATAAGGATTGCTGAATCCACCCTGTTAAAGGATTTACAAAACATATAATGAAGTATGCACTCGGTAAAGAGATTTTACAAAAGACTATTAAGTCTACCTGGTTAAAGGATTTAGTACTGATTCACCTGTTAGGATGAAACAGTAGATCTCTGGCTTTGCAATTGGATTGCTGATTGAGATTCGCTGATGTACTAATCACCTTCTGTGATGAATTTGTCTTTGCTGTTCCTTATACTTCTGAAGCCCTTTGTAATTCGCTTATCTCTGCCTTTCTTTCTTTTTCACATATATGCCTCTTACTTTCAATTTTGACATTTTTACAACATTGTTTATATACAAGTCTTAAACAATTAATTATAATTACAATTACAAAGTCGGCTTGACAAATAAACATAAGTGCTACTAAGTCGGCCCAAGTATGGTTACACGGTTCTTGCAAACTAACTCGGTGACTTTCTGATACTCGGCGTCCACTGCATTACTCGGCATCGTCATGCACTCGGTAGAAGTGAAGGCACGGTTCATACTGATCACTCGGTAGGTTTTGAACTCGGTAAATACTGGTGACTCGGTAGACATGATGTTACTCGGTTTACACTGCCCTGTTCGGTTTGTACTAACTTGCTCGGTTTGCACTGTCTGCTCGGTTTGTACTGTCTGCTCGGTTTGCACTGTCTGTTCGGTTTGCACTGTCTGCTCGGTTTGCATTGTCTGCTCAGTTTGCACTGTCTGCTCGGTTTGCACTGAGAATGCAAATAAGTGTTGTCACTAGTGGCAATTCTGTTTAATGCCAACAACATTGTCCTCTAACGATCCATTCTATATTGATGAAGCTCGTCCTTTATCACCATACATAGTTAGGAAACAACCTACTAACACATTTCAAATAGAAGAGAAGAAAACTTATTAGTAAGATTTACAAATACGAATTATTGTTGGATATGATGAGTTTGTTAAACCCTTTCAATTGTATGATTTTAAGGAAAATAAACTTCACATCTCTAGAGATGTCCTTTTTGAGGAAGAGAACATTACCTTACAAGTGTTTTCTATGTTGATTTTTTTTAAAAAGATGTAAATTATGTTAGAGTAAAAGGTATTTCACTTAATTATTTTAATTAAGTCACATTTTATTACTTTCTTAAGATTCACTTAGTTATGTGTTGTAGGTATTTAATAATTATTCTAATTATTAAATACATTTTTCATTTAGGGTTTCTCACCTTTTTAGGATTGCACAATCTTCTTTTATAAGGATTGTAATTGTATTTCATTAAATTCACTCTCTGAGTAATAAAACCTCTCATATTTTTAGAGAACTTCTGTATTTTTGGGGTTTCTTCCTGTAACAAGTTATTTGCATATAGGTGATTTTGGGCTTGTGGGAACTCATCTTTTATGAATTCTTTCATAGTATCAGATCTCCAGACCTGCTACTTCATGTTCATGTTTTTTTAAAGCTTTTTTGGAGCTTTGAGGGTTTGGAGTTTTCTTTTCTTATCCAGGGCATATCTCTATCATGGAGAGTGCTTAGAGACCAAAAAAACCTCACCATCAGCTTCAAAAGGATGATTCTACAAATTTTGATATAAAATTCTACCTATTTTTGTCACCATAGCATATGGGAAATAAATTGTCCTCCATGCCATACATTTTTCGAGGAAAAAAAAAAAATCAGCATTAAAAAAAGAGCCTTTTTGAAAGCTTCATTTTTAAAAAACTTTTTATAAACTTTTTTGAAAAGCTTTTTAATAAGGTTTTTATTAAAGTTTTTAAAATTTGCATACTTTTTTTTAAAAGTAGACTACAGAAAAGTATGCCTAGATGCTAATATCATCACATCGGTAGTAAAAATTTGACAACCGTCAAGTAGTTTGATTCTTTTGTCATAAAAAGCATGTGTTGGGTTTTTGGCCATAACTTGCACATACGGTATCCAAATCGGGCAAACGAGATATCATGGAAAAGTTGATTCCAAGCCTGATCCTATGGTACAAGTTATATTTTTTGAATTTTTTATCTTGAATATTTTTTCTAGTTGAAGTCAGAGGTGTTTTTGGCCTTTCCAAGGCCATATCTTGAGCATCTAGCATCTATTTTTTGAAAATAAGATATCGTCAAAAAGGTCTTAGTGAGATTTTTCATATATGTAGTCTATTTAATCTGATTTTTTATCAAGACATGGCTTCTTGCAGAAATATCACATGCACCTATTATGGGATTCCTCAGCATTGGAATGATATTTGTCCCAATTTCTGTCACATTGCTTTTTCCATGCTCGTGGAGTGTGACCAATTACTACTTGGCACATTTAGTTTTTCAATGCAGCAGAGTATTGTGTTGATTATTCCATCTCCATCATTGGTTATTCCATCACCACCCTTTTTGGGATTCATATCTACCATATATCGCTATGTTATTTATAGAATCTCATCTTTTAGATTCCACACTTGAAGACATATGTCTTCTCTTTGATGTTATCTTCGATGAAGTTGCATCTCCATTGTCTTCTATTTTTTCTACTCAAGTCTTGCCACATTCAAAATTTAGTGTGTTGGATTCTTTTGGAAAATCAGATTCATCTTGGTTTAGTTATCACCATACATCTATGATCCTTGTGGTCCCGGTTCCACAATTTTTACTACACAACAGCTTTGGCTTCGATATCATTGAGCACTACGTGAGGAGACATCATGGGATTCACCTTTCTTGGATCCTTTTGATTCAAGTTCATATCTTCTCGCATGGGAAGAGATTTTATATCTCCAGATAATATTATTTCTTCCTAAAGGGAGAAACATTGTTTTACATTCTTAGATCTACTTCAAAATCCTTTGTCGAGCATCTCTACAGTAGAGGTTCTATCATTCTAGGGGGACTTTAGAGTCTCGATCCTCTCTTGTTGGGGGGTTGGTTGTACTTATGGTTTTGAGAGAGTATCTTGAGACATTGCATTTACAATATCTTCTTTTTCATCTCTTTTTAGAGTAGAATTTTCCCATGTGGTTTTCTCTGTTTCTCCACCTTATAGAGATTTGGTTGTGATTGGGTACCTCTTTAGGCCATGTTGTTGAGACCCAAATTTTCTTTCTAGCTTGTAGTTGTACTTTTATTTAGTATGCAGCTTCTCCCTATGGTTTATCTTAAGGGGGTTTGGGGGGGGGGGGGTGGGTTTAGAGTAAAAGGTATTTCACCTAATTATTCTAATAAAGTCATCTTTTATTCCCTTTTTAAGGTTCACTTAGTTATGCATTATAGGTATTTAATATTTATTCTAATTATTAAATACATTTTCCCCTTAGGGTTTCTCACCTTTTTATAGTTGCACAATCTCCTTTTATAAGGATTGTAATTGGGTATGTGTAGGATCATGGTATGCCAAACTAGGCCCTTAAGTGGCAATGAAAATTCAGAAAATCAAGTTTAGACAAGTTGACATAAAAATTTGAACAAGTTATAAATATTATATAAAAAATATGTAAGAAGAGAATATGTAGATAATTGAATTTAGTTTCTAAGATACTAGGATTTTTTTGAAAAAAAATTATTCTATATGTTGAAAATTTGAAATTTCAATGTAGTAGTACAAAAATTTCAGGAAAAAATAAGTAGGTGTATGTATGACCACCTTAAACATAATCAAATGATAAATTTTTTTACAGTATTCTAGATATAAGTAGTAGACTCGTGTCTGGATGTGAGACATATTTTTTGTAATTTATTTCCAAGTAAATAATTAATTATGATTTTTCTTCTACAACTTTTCCAAAATACAAAAACTCTCACGTCTGACCACGTTAACTTAGTCTAAACTTTATCAAATTGATTTTTTATTTTATTTTTATTGTAGTAGGAAAATCATAGAATGTGACACATGTTTTGGATTTCAAGAATGTTATACAGTTTGAAAGTTATAACTATTTTTCAATATGTTTATCAATCAGGACTAGAAAGATAACAAGTAGGTGTATGTCTGACCACATTAAATAAAATCAAATGATAATATTTTTTTATAAGATTCTAGATAAAAGTAGTAGAATCATGTCTGGATGTGATGTATATTTTTTGTATTTTTTTTCCAAGTAAATAATTAATTATGATTTTTCTGCTATAAATTTTCCTGAACATAAAAACTCTCATGTCAGACCACCTTAACTTAGTCTAAAATTCATCAAATTGAAAGAATTGTTTATTATTATTGTATTAGATGAAGCATAGAAAGTGATGAATATTTCAGATTTCAAAAGTGTTATATTGTTTGAAAGTTATAGTTGTTTTTCAAAGAGTCTATCAATCAGGACTTCTTTTTCACATCGCTACTTTTTGGCATACCATGATCCTGTACATACCCAATTATATTTCATTCAATTCCCTCTGCGAGTAATAAAATCTCTCATATTTTCATAGCACTTATGTGTTTTTTGGGTTTCTTCATGTAATAGGTTATTTACATGCATGTGATTTTGGGCTTGTGGCAATTCATCTTTTATGAATTCTTTCATATTATACATCATCACACTCACCCAAAAAGATTGAGGAAAAAAAGAAAGCACTTTTGAATTAATTGAAGAACTAAAATGTATTGATAAGTCAAATTCGAACTCATTATCCATTCTATATAATCTAGTGAGATCATGTAAGGATATTATAAATAGTAAGGAGAGTTTCCCACAAACATGTAGCGATATGAGATTAATTATGGATTGAGTATAATTGTTCTAAGTGTACATAAACCAAGAATACCTAAAGAAGTAAAAAGGAAATGTGGTAAAGTTTTATGAACCAAGAGATGTATTCAATTATCAAAACTAGAGATTGGAGCTAGGACATTTACCTAGTATTAAATAACCCAGTGATTATAAATGGATATTTAAAACAAAGTTTAAAGTTGATGGTTCATTGATAAGAACAAGGCAGGGTTAATAGAAACATACAATAAATAGAGTTAAAGAGTGTTGAGGGTATCCAAGAGTGTAGTTTCCTATGCTCACACAAGTAACAATGTCAACTAAGTTTTGTGTGATGAATTAAAGTTTATGGAGAGATATAAACTTTATTTCATCATTATCTTTAAGAATCTATTTTATAGACACATGTCATCTTATATATTGTGTCTATTGAAAGGATCTTTGGATCCCTAAAGAAGATAGTGAAATCTATTGGAACTCTCCAATTTCAACATAAGATATGGTATTTAAAAAGTATCAATATAATCTTAAAAAATAAGGAAGTGGTTGACCCTATGATATTATCAACATGTGTCTCTCTAATTAACATTGAAAGTGTTCTTTATGATCTAATTGAGCCCCTAAATTAAATTGTAAATTAAGACAATGTTGATTCATCTCTAAGAAAACTACTTACCAAAACAACATTTCAAAAAAGACATAAAAATCTCAAATTATAATCTCCTTTGTTTACTTTTAATTGGTGATCAGTTTTTTTGTAGCACTCTTTCATAATATGTATGTTTTTAAACAATCTAATATTTTCAAAATAAAATAAACTATAATATAACTTTATTTTTTAAGAAACTAAGAGCAAAGTTGAAGATTTTAATTTATTAGTTCTTTTTAAAAGGAACGGGATTCAATTTTTTATTATTTCTAATTATGCGAGTTTGAATTGAAAGAAGCTTTTGTTGTTCAATACCTTTTAAAAGAGGTATTTTTGTCTCTAGAATTATCTAAAATTTGTGTATAATAATCGAAACAAAAACAATTTAACCAGAGTAGCTGACAGGAAAAGTTGACTAATTTTAAATAATAACTTATTCTTGTTTAATTTTGATTAAAGCTGAAGAGTTCCAATGAGGCATCAGAGATCAGATTGTGTCGGTTAAGCCTAGCTTAGACAGAGTTGTCACTATAATATAAGACATTTATATTTGCATTGTGAAAATCTTTATAATTCCTATTAAGGAGAGAGATGTAAAAAGCTATCGAGGAAGTCTCATGGTAGATGGTGTGCAATTTAAAATAAGGGTTGCAAGGCAGCTTAGTTCGTACCTAGTGTAGATAGGGTGAACAATAGTTTTGAGACTTGGCATGAATAGGAAACCAAATGAACTCTTGTGCAATTTCGATAAAGATAGAGTACAGTCGTAGGAGCAATTGATGTTCAGCCCTGTAGGCAGTAGATAACCTCAAATTAATCCTAGAAACAACATTTGTTGCCTTAATTAGTACAGTTCTACCACTATCCCCAATCAACATTTAGAACACAATAGCCAAGCATCAACTAGCGTCAAACATGCAAAAGCAACCAAACACCCTACTAACTATAGTATCAAAATTTAATTAAAAATACTAAACTATGAGGCCCATTCGTCAGATATAAATTAACATACATATTCATAGTCATATAGATTCTAACTATTAAAGGTATACTGATCCTCAAACAAGGCCTAATACTATGGTGTTTATAACAACTATCATGGTTAACCATAGTTTGGATAGGCACTATGCGTCAGTGTACAAGCATACTAATACAATTTCCCTATCCTACATATTTCTCTACATAGTATCTTATGATAGCCCTAGACTTTGCACACACTCATTTCATAAAATAAGATTTGAAGAACTATAAACTCTTTGCATCAAAAGATGAGAAACAATAAATTAAAATCATATATACCATCCATTGTAAGGCACAGAGAATAAAAGAGCGAGTCAAATGTCCAATGGTGGAATTAAGCTCCTTGCTATGTGAAAAGCTTCCATCACCACTGAAAACCAAACCAAGCACACTATTACAAATGTCCAAGCAATGCAATCACTAACAAGGAAACATAGGTCAATCAATAAAAATAGCTGCATACCAATCACGGGCAATCAAAAAGAGTGCCCAAAGCATGGTCCCTTGAGCAAACCAATACAAGGGCCAAACATCCCAACTATTAAAATAGACAACAAGCCCTACCAAAATTACAACCATCATTACATCTATAGAAAAATAGCTCATAGACCTCCAGCTTCTCTTCACCCAACAATGCTTAGGGATGGCTTTTCTGATGTCTCCTATTATAAATGGCGGCATTGTGGAGGGATTAAACTCTTTGAACTTTAGATGATTCCTCTTATAAAAGGTCCATGAACATTACTTCTATGAAATAGAGATAAGGGTACAATCATGTCATGTACAACGCATGATGGTCAATATCCAAAGCAGTGATGTCTAAAGATCAAGCCAAAGATTTACTATTATGATACTTGGGTAGAACAATTTTCTTAGACCAATCATCAAATATTTCAACAAGAACAGAGGATGAAAAGGTGAATAGTAATAAAATCACATGAGTACAACAGTATAAGGTCAAGGTGTCTATTATATAGAACAATGCTAAAAGAAGAACATAGAATATCAATGCCATTAACAATGAAAGGAGTTACCATTGAAAAAGAAAACAATGTTGTTTGAATATAATACTACATGTGATAGATCACAATATGCAATGAAACAAATAAAGTATCAAATCACACTAGTTTTCATATGTTATAAGTAGAGATATTTTAACATCATTCACAATGGTCTTCAATCTAAACAAATAGTGCTAGGAAAGGAAAGACTACTGCTATGAGTAGTTCATGTTATTAGCTACATTGTATACAACCATAGTGATAGGATTTGATTGCAGTGAATAGAAGCAATGATTAGTAAAAGATAATGCCATGATTGTCATGATAAAAGTAGTTATTAGAAACATGTTAAGAGCAATATACTAGAACAGTCATATTAAGGACACTGATAAGTTGGAATATGCTTGGAATATTTTATTTGAGCTATTGTAATTCCACACACACACACACACATATATATATACACACACATGAAATGTAGGTTTAGTTGTTTAGGAGCTTTTGGTGTATTTACATTTTGGTAAACTTGTTTCCTTTTCCTCGGTAAGAGTCAGAGTCTACTTTTAACCTTATAGAAAATTTAAGAGTCAATGTTTAGTGGGATGGGAAGCTTTGCCAATTACAAAATTCATGTTTGTGCACTGCAAAGTGCTAGCTACCTAACAATAAGAGCTTATTGCTTAACAATTTTGACAATGGCATTGTTGAAGGCCAATGTGAATGTACCATACTGGTGTAGTTTGCGTAGTGCATATACCATTTTGGAGATTTTTTTTTGGTATTATTCATATGATATGGCTGCAATTTTTGAGAAGTGTTGTTTCATCAGGTCACCTTGTAAAGTGCAGTCAACATTGCCTTCCCGCCTTTGTAGGGTGCATAATAAGTTGTGTCAACATGTAGATTGGGTGGATTTTTTGCAATATGTGCAATCCACAGAGTCTATACTAGAATAAGTGTCAGATGTTAATGCACAGTGGCATGTGCTACATTATTTTTCATAAGGTGGAAAATGTGTGTTCTTCATCTTTAGTGTGCCAAGTACCTACAAAATAAATGGCATAAATATGCATTGTATGAAGGATGAATAGGGGCAGATGCAATGTGAGGGTGGGTGGAAAGTATTGTGTGCTTGCCTGGGTGTTGCATTTGGAAAGTGTTTGTAAATGTGCAATAAATGAAAAATTAGGAAAGTACTGAGTTAATTTTTTGACCCTACCTATTGGTCAGGTTCCTTGTGCTGTCAAATGTTTCTCACAATGTCCACATGATGCCTCAATCTACCTCCTTGCGCCATCTCTATATGTCAAATTAGAGCTCAAAATAACTATATCTCTAAGCTCTGAAATGTGCAAATGACCTATTTTCAGCCCTCCTGACCCTTATTAAGGGTCTCTCGTGACCCATTTTTCCCTCCTAAAGCTCCCATCCCACCCATTCTTTTTGTTTTCATGCCTCTTGTCACTTTCTTTCCTTTTTTACCCTCTTCTTATCTGTTCATACCCTTTTTTTGGCTTGCTACAACAACACACCTCCTTCCTTTCAAGACACCCCATGGGCTGTTTTTCTTTCCCTATCACCCTCTCGAGGGGGCATCACCCAGTTTAAACATTTTAGCCCATATTCTGGGCAAAATTCATCACCTTGTAAATTCTTAGTGTTGTTTATTATTTTAAACGTCTTTGAAATAGTGTTATTTTAACACTACGTTGAAGAGGGAGAAAATGTAAACACCTAAATCTGATTACATAATTAATTAATCTTATTTACTTCTCTCTTAAGGCATTCATTAATTAAATATTATCTATTTAGTCAATTTGTGTCATCCCTTAGTTAATTAATTTAATTAATTAACTATAGTCCAATTAATTATCTAAATGATAAACCCATAGTGTGATAATTAATTAAATCCATTTCCTCTATTGATTTAAATATAGGTATTCATCTGTTTAAATTAATTCATAAATCCCCTTTTCCTCCCACTTGGAATTAAATAATGCATTTAATCCAATTTATGCATATGGCTCCTAACTTTAACCACTAACAAAACCAATCCCAGCTACCTAACCTTGAGTTCCTACTCAACCCAGCCCATTCACACATACTAATAACCCTTAATTAGCTAATCCAACCCTCCACTCATTCTCTCTCCTCCCATCACATCCTCCTAATCCTCCCACTTGCCTCCTAATCCAATCCTAATCACCTCGTAAACATTTTCACAATCATAATCTATGGATTGAGAAATCCTAACCCAACCCAAGTCAACTCTCATGTCATATCCTTACATCCCCCAATTTTCTCACCTTATGTCAACCTTAAATGCTCTTACACATCCCTTACACACTCCATCTCCTTCTTACACATTTGTCCTCTCTCGCATCCCCCAAAATGGTCACATTCCACCATCCCTTCCAACCTCTCCCATTGTGACTCTTGTCACAATGAGATGCATTTGAGAAAACACAATCTATGTGCTCTTTCTCAAATGCATCTTGACCCTTCCTTAGGTTTACATCTCAACCATTCATTTTTCTCTCCTCTTGCCTATAAATTGAGGGCTCTTTTCCTTCATTTTTATCCACCTTTTATGCAAAGTTATCATACTATCTTGAGATCCAACAAAATTGAATACATCCTTATAAAGCCAAAATCTCCATTCATATATTGAAGCTTGAAGCATCTTGAGAACACATTCCATCCATTGGAAAAAGCTACACATCAAA
Source organism: Chamaecyparis obtusa (assembly GCA_027943335.1). NCBI lineage: Eukaryota > Viridiplantae > Streptophyta > Pinopsida > Cupressales > Cupressaceae > Chamaecyparis > Chamaecyparis obtusa. The sequence continues at coordinate 69,667 of BSBK01013301.1, forward strand.
GGGGAGTTTTCTTAGTTTAAGAAGGTTTGCACACTCTTAGGCTTCTCATGGTTTTTAAATCTTATTTTTGTCAAATCATATATGTAGTTTTGTTTTAGTTGTTTGAGTGCTTTCTTGATTATTGCATTCCTTTAACCACTATGTCTTAGCTTACACTTCCAAAGTATTTTAATTAGAGGGTCATAAGATGGGAATTCTTAGTTATAAATGAATTGTTACAAAGGCTCCCTGAATATCCATGTCATGTTGATTCTTTCCAAAATTTTGTACCAGAATGTTGAGGCAAAATGGTAGTGCATATGTAATGCCCCGCCAGGGAACCCAAGAGAAGAAAACCTATAACTTGCTACTAAGTTTGGTGAACATTTTTTTTTTTATAGTTAACAAACAAGATACACAACAGTGCAGAAGCAATTACCATTTATTCACATTTGAACAACATCCAACATAAATTACAAAACTTGAGGGTCCCATGACATAGAATTACTTAAGAACAAAATAAAACAACTAAAGAAAGATAACAAAAGATTCCATATCATAAATTATACCATTACAACTTACATCAAAACATACAATCCTCATGGACATCCATGATAACTAAAACACTGACATCCACTGCACATGTCGCAGGGTATGTAATAATAAATCTAACATAAAAGTACAATGTCCATATTAGGTATCACATGCGATACTCTAATATAGGACTACACAAATGAAGATATGAAAGAATCCAATAATGTAGAATCAATGAAGAACCAAGAAAGCATCCAACTATAGAAGTATCAATACCAGCACTAGGACGTTGAATCTCAAATGGTAAATAATCACTACCACCCGTCCGTGTAGAACCACAAAGGTCTACCCCACCATGCTGAGGAGATAACCACAAACCCCAATCAGAGGACCAAAACCAAACAAGGATAACCACTAAGCAAGGAATCCTAATAGCTCTTCTAGTCAAGGTTTACAAAAAATAAAGAGAAGGGTAAGACACACTAATCCAGAGGCATAAACAGAAAACTCAGGAGATGACTTAGGCTACATGCTATGGGAGTGTCATCACATGTCTAACTACTTGAGTTACCCTGGACTGGTCACTCTAGACCCCGGACCCTCAAGCATTGAGTTACCCTGGACTGGCCACTCTGGGCCCTAGACCCTCAATACAAACCATGTGGGATTAGAATACTCTCTCTCTCAGATATGAGGACTTCTAATCATAACCATAATCTAACTTATCTTTTTAATGAACTCTCAAAATTTTAAATTACTAAATTATCACTTAATTACATAACCTACAATAGGTTACCCAGGTGCTAACCACTTTGGGTCCTGGCTTCTATTGTAAGCCACTCCCCTAAGATGCACTTAATCAATCTCCCCTAGGCTCGTAATCACATAAGCATCAACAGGTATTCAACCAAGTAATCCTAGATGCAGTTTCCCACATAGAAACCCAAATGACTACATAGATACCATAAACATATATTAACCAAGAGCCAATAAGGTTGAAACACAGATGATAATCAGAATAACCACACACATAAACATGATACTGAAATACAATCCAACTGATACATAACCTTGCCTCTATTTCCCCTAGGCCATCTAATGCCCAAAAACACATGATGCACAAGAATGCAGTTTGGAAACAAGAAGCCAACATTCACAATTAAGAAAACTGATCAGGAACTTCAAGCAATAAAACATCATAATAAAGATGATCCTAACATAATATGGATCGCATAATATTGATGAAAGAATCATGACATAACAAGCATACTAAAGTCAATCATAAAAGGAATATACCTTAATAACAATCTAGGAAGTTCGGTAGAATATTTGCCCAATTTCAGTACATTCATAAGCATTTAACAACTAATTGCATTTATATCAAAAACAACCTCTCACTAATTTATCTAACATAGATAAATAACCTAGTTTAAATTTGTCTTAAAACATTAAATCTCATTAATGTAAACGGAACAAAACAATCTAATTTAATTAAACCTTAATAATTATAATAGGAATTTTTTCAACATAAATTAACATAAACTTTAATAACATAACATAAATTAATCTAACATAAGAATAAATTATATTAACCATAAAATAATTTTAATCGTATTATAAATTAACAAAATAAAATTAACTAACATTTCTAACAAAGTAAATTTATTATAAACTAAATTAAATAAAAAAAATAATGATAATAAATAAATTTACAACATATAATAAATTTAAAATAAATTAAAATTACATAACATAAAAAAGGAAATTTATTAAATTTAATATACATATGGGGGGGCCTGCGGCACTATCCCCACGATAGTACCCTGGTACTGCCGCCGCAACACCTTCAGGTACTGCGCACGGCAGTACCCAGAGCCTGTCATGACAGTCCCAAAGGGACTGCTCACGGTACCCTTGGGTGCTGTGAGGTGGATGGGTAGGGGACAGGTGGTCCCCGCCCACCACTACTTATTAAATTTTTTAATATATTGTTTCTTTAACATAATTTTGAAAATATATATTTTTTTCCAATTTTATTTTTTTATATAAGATTTAACTTATATGCAAAGTCATATATATATTTTTTAAATAAGAATTAATTTATATATATATATATATATATATATATATATATATATATATATAAATTATATATTTGTTTACTGTGTTTTCAATACACAGTCAACCTGCACTTTTTACAGTAAATCAATATATATTATTTATATATATATATTTTACAATCTTATTCACAATGAGATTCTTTTGGTAAAGAATCTATTCCTTCCCCATATCAACTTTAAGCATATACAAACAATTTATTCTTCCCATGTAAATTTGCACAGTAATATATTTTTCACTAGAATTGAATATTTTGTACTAAGATTGGGTTTTTGTCCTAAATTTGATTTCTCTTAAACCAGAATAAATTTATTTCATTTTCTATAGTCTAACTATTGCCCAGATTTATATTTTTTAATTTGTAGGAAAACAACAAACAATCATTCAAGGAAATTTTGCCAGAGTAACACTACGATGCCAAGTAGTAATGAAATATATCAGAACAACTACAGTAGGGTTTCAGAATACCCAATTCCATTATAAACAAAGATCTATCAAAATTGAAAACATAGATCACTATAAAACACAGAAAGATAAATAGATGTAGAAATAAATCTAATAAACAAATCCAAGCCTACCTCAGATCCAATGCCAGATACGGAATAAAAGAATGGAAACCCTTGCAGATCTAAGAACCAAATTCTCCCCAAATTCAAACACAACCTGTAGATCTAAAAACTAATTTGCAAACAGGTGCCTAATCCAAATGCATAGAGAAATTCAAATCATCAAGCAGCCACAACAATCCACAATTCTTCAAAATGCCAAACACACAAGCCTTCTCCAAAATTCCTCTCCAAAACCTGTCTCCCCAAAAATGAAAGCAAAATTCCCCTAATAGGAATTCAATTCCAACATCTAAGCAATCACAGAAGACAACTCAACAGATAACTCTGAGTTCAACTCAAATTAGAAAAGTGACTCATAAGACAACTCCTAATTCAACTCAAACTCCAAAATTGAAAGAAATTACAATTAATTAATTAAAATATATTTTAAAATGCACAACTCCACTTTGACTTTCTAAAACTAGTTGTTATCTTTTTTAGAACAATTCCTTTTTTCAATTTTGCAAATGTAATAAATTAAATTGATTTATTAAATAAATTAAATAATCAATGCATCACAAATTCATGCAATTAATTATTTAATTACTTAATAATATAAACAAGCATAATTCTAAATATATTCTATTAGAGCACATGTTAATAATTAAAACCTAGATTAAATAAATTAAATATTTAATACATCCTAGAACATGCATTTAAATATTCAATTATTTAATTATACATTCAAACGCAATTTAATCCTAATTTCAAATAAATAATCAATTAATTTCAATAAATCAAATAAATGACTTTAGATAATTTACCAAATTAAACATAGGAACATAATTAAATCATTAAATTCAACTATAATCCTAACCTCAATAATCATATAAAATCACCTGAATAATTCACAAATCAACTGAATCAAACGCAATAAAATCAAGCAAATTGAAACCACATGCACAGAGTCAAGAACGGGACCCACAAATTCCTACCAACCAAGTGAATTTGGGTAAGGTAGTCAAATAGAAACTTGTCCAATTATAGGACAATTAGCTAGGGTTAGGGTTTGGGTCTATGAATTATCTCCCCTCTTTACCATTGAGATGAATGTTTGTGGGCACGCTCACTCCTGCCAATTCAGGGAAGACGATGCCCTGTACCTGCGAACCTATCATCAGAAGACAAAGCATGTACATACAATATATAACAGACAATGATAGGGTACAGTCAGACGTGTGGATCTTGACTATGCGAGTAACTACACCTCTGTCCTCTACCACACAAACACATCAAACAGATACAGACACATAATCACCATACACATGCAAGTATGGGGTAAGTACATCGTATTCAATATAAAACATGTAATCTAACATCATGAAGCATCATCATCTAATCTATGCATACACTTGGAAAGCATATAATAATAATCCATAATCATCATTAATGAAACAATAATTGATCACATAGAAAGTGACCTAAAATAATTTGGTCATACATCTAAAACATAAAGCAAACTAAAAAGCATCCTACGGGTGGGTATTACAGCATAAGGATGTGGTTGATACTTTCCTCATCTTGTTTTCATAACACACACCAATTGACCAATTGAAAGCCTCTTCTTTTGAGGTCTTGAGTGAGGATCTAACCACTTAGGATGTCAACCAAAAGAAGTTAATCTTGGGTAGGAACTGAGAGTTCCACATCTATCTCTAGCACATTTTGTTGTTAGAGGAACTAACTAGGTGTAGGTAAGATGAATTAATAGAGAATGACCTCAATAGACTTTTGGTCCAAAAAATCTCATCCTCCCTAGGAAACAATGGAATACGAAATTCCTTTAAAACCCTCTAAAGATTCTTCACCCAAGGGACAAAGTTGGGGTCATTTCCAAACCTTTCAATATAAAATTTCCTCCTCTTCTATGGGGTGATATAGTTGGCCACAAAGGAACCAAAAAAGGTCTTGAGGTACCTCATTAGATGGTTCAAATGCCCCAAGGCTAAGGCTTATCCCCAATCCAATGCTTTCTCCATTGCCAATTTGCCATTTTAATCCATCTCTTAAGAGACTTGTACATTTTACAATATTTTTCCATATTTTTAAACCAGTGGGGAGGTCATGGGAGAATAAAAACTTCGAGAAGCAAGTATTTCTAAAGTATTTTTCTCTCATAATATTCCACCAACTCACTGGTCTTATCGAAAGAAGCCAACCCACTTTGGTCAAAGCCATGTTAAGGTTAGATATCTTCCTTATCCCCAAACCTCCCATATATTTGGGTTTGTCCATAGTGTCCTAGTTTACCAGACTCTGTCTTTCCTTCTCCTCCATTATAGTCCATAGGAAGTTCTATTGAATTTTCTCCAGTTTATCAGCCATGCCATTAGAGACCTTTAAAATGATAGAAAATAAACTAGGATACCTTGAAGGGAAGTAGATAAGAGTTGTAATTTTCTAACACTACTAAGAAGTTTAAATTTCTACCCAGCTAATTTCTTTTTTATCCTCTCCAATACTGAATTTTAGAAAATGGGGGTCACCTCCTTGGCTGTAAGAGGAAAACCTAGATAGGTGTCTAGAAGCTCAAGGGACTGAAAACCCAGGATGCCAATGATTTTCCTTTAAAGCTATAGGTTAGTGTTAAAAAAAAATTGTTCTTTTTTCATAGTTGATTTTTCACCCCGAGGTAGTAAAATAATTAGTTAGGAGACTTTTTTATTATCTAGCCTCATTAACAGAAGATAAACCAAACACGGTGTCATTGAAAAATTATTGTACTATCTTCAGGGGGATGGAAGAAATAATCTTGACTTCTTTAATTCTAACACATCTATAAGGGTATGTGCAAGATCATGAGGGGCCAAACTATGCCCTTAAGTGGCAATGAAAAATCAGCAAATCAGGGTTAGTCAACTTGACATGAAAATTTCAACTAGCTATGAACCTAATATCAAAAAGTTGTAAGAATAGAATCTATAGAAAATTTATTGTAGTTTCTAAAATACTAGGCCTTTTTTAAGAAAAAGTTAGTATGATTGGTGAAAAGTATAGATTTCAATGCAGTAGTACAAAAATCTCAAGAAAAAAATAAGAAGTAGGTGTATGTCTGACCACCTTAATCATAATCAAATAATAATATTTTATTATAAGATTTTATATATAAGTAGTAGACTCATGCCCGGATGTGACGCATATTTTTTTGTAATTTTATTACAAAAAATAATTAATTATGAATTTTTTGCTACAACATTTTCAAAATAAAAAAACTCTCGTATCTGACCACCTTAACTCATTCAAAACTTTACAAAATTGAATTTATTTATTTTTTTCCTTATAGTAGGCAAATCATAGAATGTGACGCATTTTTTGGATTTCAAAAATGTTATACTATCTGAAAATTATAGTCATTTTTCAATCAGTATGTAAATTAGCACTTTAGAGGTAGCTCAATTAGAAAATAACTAATAATTTCTTACCAAATTCAAAATTTGACAGCAATTATATCAATAGAAAGCTGATAATCTCCTTAAGATACCCTTTTCATTTTATCAAATTCGAGTGAAAAAAAGTTGTCAGCTACATTGTCAAAGTTTTGAACTGACATCGCCACTTTTTGGCCCCTCATGATCTTGCACATACCCATAAAGGAGAGAGAATTTCTTATTAAGGACTTCAACAATCATAATAAAAAGATATTGGGATAAGGGGTCCCCCTATCTTATCCCTTTCCCCTCTTTGAACAAACCCCAGGGGGTCCCATTAAAAAGGATAGAGTACTTAACAATCTCAATAGATTCTTTGATGATTCTTATGAATCTCCAATCAAAATCCATCTTCAAGAGGACATCATAAAGGAATTTCCAATTAACTTTATCATAAGCTTTAGAAATATCAATTTTTAGCACTATACATGGGTTTTTTGTCCTGTCCATCAAGTGGATTATCTCATGGGTGGTGATAGAAACATCTAGAATCTATCAACTAGGGATGAATCCTTTCTGAGATGGACTGATAGTTTTGTCAAGAAGAGGCTTCAATCTATTCACCACCATGTTACAAAGACTGATTAGGTAGAAGTCAGTCATATGCTTGGGTTCTGAGACTTTAGGGACAAGGACAATATAGGTGTTGTTCAGTTTTGTAAGAAGCTTTCCAATTCTAATGAAGTCTTTAGTAGCCTTAGTGATATCATATTTCACCGCCTTCCAAAAATCCTGGAAGAAGGCATGCGGGAAACCATCCATCCCTGGAACTTTAAAAGCGCCCATGGAAAACACAAACTCCTCCACCTCATTTTTAGACACCATGAACAAAAGTGCATCATTATCCTCATTATGCAAAAATGTAGGAATATGGTTTAGGAGGTTGTCTCTGATCCCAATGAGGTCCTCCCTCATATTTTCAAATAGAATTGCTAAAAAAATTGTGAATCCCACCCACCTATTTGTTTGCTTCCACAATTTCTTCATTATTATCATTTAGTAGGGATTTTAAACTATTTCATTTTTTATGTTTGAATGTCAATCTGTTGAAGAAAGCCATGTTCCTATCCCACTCAATAATCCATTGAACCCTGGACCTTTACTTCCAATAAATTTCCTTATTGGATAATTTTTCCTTCCATTTCTTCTACCACTTTTCCTCCTCAGTGGTACTATGAAACTAATCCCTAGCAACCATGGCTTTTTGTATTTGGTCCATTCTTCCCTCAATTTATTTTTTCTATTTGAAGATATCACTGAATGAGGATTTCCTCCATTCTTTGACCTCCCTCCTTATATTCTCTATTTTTTTCAAAATCCTAAATATAGTCTTTAAATTTAGGGTGAGAGTGCTACATAATCTCATAACAAAAGGGAAGGGGCCCATAAATAGGTTTTCCCTCTCGACATAGGAGAATGGAGGCGTGGTCTGAGACTGTTCTAGGAAGGGTAGTGAGGGTGGAATTACAACCCAGATCCTAGCCTACCAACACCATAAATTTTTCTAACTTGAATTGAATCAAATGTTGTCCCTTCCTATTATTGGGCTAGGTAAATAGGTTACCTTGGATTTAAAATTCGAGGAGATCATTTTTACTAACAAACTTAGAAAAATCATTCATGCTCTCATTATAGTCAATCAACCCGCCTAGCTTCTCTAAAGGGTATATAGGAGAGTTAAAGTCATCAATAACCATAAAAAGAGATTCCTCATTATCAGAGATGAAGGATGAAATAGTTTCCCAGACTTGGATTCAGCCATTCCAAGTGTTGGGAGCATAAATATTGAGCATATACCAAGAAAAATAACTCATTTTAAACAAGATGACTAGAAAATTATGGGAAAAAGTACAGGCATCTCCATCCAACTTTCTTGAGTTCCAAAACATTACAACACCACCAGATGTGCCATCAAAATCACTTTAGTAAAACACTACTCCCGACCATATACGGTCATGGTAAGTGCACAAAGATGGTGTGCAAAAAGGGGGGTATAACTGGCCACTTTTTTAATTTTTTTTCTGAAATAAGGTAAACATGAACTTGAAAGATAAATTGGAGGGTCTTGCACTCAAAATTAGAAGATGTGTAAGGAATAAGAATTTTAGTACTCTGAATCTATTTTCTAAACTACTAAAGTTTTTTAAAAATAGAAAATATTAAGAGGGTCAAACCTTGTGCGCACAAAAAAATATTCCTGATTTTTTCAATAAAACATAACATAGTTGTTTCTGTGTGCTCAACAAAAGATATAGTTAGATTTAATATTTTGAAAAACCATTTGGTAGGATGGTAGGTAAGACTGATATCTATAAGTTGTGTATTTTTTCATAATTTTCTATTGAGTACTTTTTTTATGATTTTTTGAAGTGACCGCATCTTGAAAATTTGATACCTATTCACGCGCTAGGCATAGCTTGCATCAGAATAATAAAAAATGCAATCTTATTTTTTTTAAAGTGTATAGATTCAAGTGTAGAATAGTAACATTTTTATTTTAAAAATTGGTGGAGTAGATCAAAATTTATTAAACAAATGGTAGACATGTGTATGTGAGGCTTGTCAAGACACTGGTAAAGAAAATTAAATTTCACTATGTTAATGTTGTCCACAAATTGAAAAATTTATATGGTTAGAAATATGAGAAGATGTGTAAGATTATTGTGGTAATCTCAAAGATATTCTCTTGATCATTTGTAAACCAGCCGATGAGGATGAAATTAAGAATTTTCATGTTGGAAGATGAAAACATGTGTAAAGGGACTAAAATGGAGGGAAAATGGGCTTTCAAACCTTACGCTCATTTACTAACCCTTTTTCCAAGGCTAAAACATGTACAAATTTTTGTGTGTATCATAACTTGCTCGGGTTTTGAAAAGAAAAAAAGTACATTTCAAAATTTTCAAAACTCGTACGTGTTTTGTAAATGAAAAGAAATGTAATTTAAGTTTTATAGAACACATACGGGTTATGAATACATCAAAACACATGGTACGAAATTAAGAATACACTAAATTTATGTATATAATATATGTCTATGTTTGTATATATGCATATCTATAGTTTTACATACATATTAATCTCTCTCTCTCTCTCTCTCTCTCTCTCTCTCTCTCTCTCTCTCTCTCTCTCTCTCTCTCTCTCTCTCTCTCTCCTACCTTCCTTCTTGGGTTCCTATTTTAAAAAACCTTTATGGGTTATGGAGAAGTAGAGTTGAAGCTCTAATTTTTCATAACCTGTACGGGTTATGAGGAAAATGTTAACGTTGATTTTAGGTTTCCATAACCCATACACGTTATGAGAAAATCTATATAATATATTCCCAATGGCCTAGAAACTAGCACTACAAGTTGTTTGAAGGTCCCACTGCACTATTTGGTATCAATTTTTAGGACAGTAACAAACAAGTTTGCATTTTTTTTTGCCAATTTTGCTTTGAAATGATTGATTTTTTTAATTTTTGGTTTTTTACTCTGGATTATAATAAAATGATGCTCATTTTTTATTTTTCTTTATTTTTTATTGTGGATTTTCATCATGATGTTATGTACATATGACAATCAATATTAATGTAATGGGAAAGAACAAGAGAGGAACAAATGAACAATGAGAGCTAGCAAAGATAAGACAAAGGGAGCGTATGATGAGGTTACATGGATTTATGTCATCTAATGCACCTAATGAAAGTGATGAACATGAAACAATCTAAATTAATATGATAAATGTACCTAATGCACCAAATCAAAGTGATCAACATGCATGCGACGAATGCACCTAATGAATGAAATGACCATATTCCATTTCAAATCAATGTAATGAATGTACCTAATAAATTTGAAGAGTATACACCACTTCAATTTGATGAGATTAACACACATAATGCACCTAATGAAAACCAAGAGCATGCACACATCTTAACACCTCTTAGAATCATTCATACAAAACCAAAGTTTCTAATTGACATTGATGAAAATATTGTGAGGCCAATGCATGATAAAATTTACAAAATAAATTGTAGAAGAATGGTTAAAAGAATTTGGAATAACTATTTTGAAAATTTAAACCAAAATGGACAATGCCAATTAGTTTTTGAAATGATTAAAAATCTGAAATTTAGAGAGACAATAGGAATTTTGGGGTTAAGAACAACCAAAAATAGTAGTGAAAGAACTATTGTGAGAAATCTATTTGATGCATACCAAGCCATTGGTATGAAATCATGTACAAAAGATGCTAATGTTACTCGATGTGTACTCACATCAACCATAATGGGAAAGGAAATGAAAAAATCTTGTTTAATAAGAAAACTAAGCAAGGCATTAAGGATAAATAGAACAACATTATGTAATGTCTTAGAGAGGCGAGACAAAATTGGGGATCCTAACAATAATTCTCTTTGGGAATTCTCAAGTAGACTCCCACGTAAGGACAAGGTTGTTGTCGATGCACTAAGAATGTATAATTGATAAATTTTGACATGACAACACAAGGGTTTCACTCAATCAAAGAGATGTTGTTAGAAGAAGAATTGGACATAGAAACCATGAACAACATCCAAAACACTATTTAGACATGACTCAAACACAATTTTATGAAAGGTTTCTTCAAAGCTTTCCTCAGATTAAAATTAGCCAAAGATTTTTTGAGATGACAAAACCATTTTATGATAAGATTAATCATGCACATACTACGTGTTGTTGTAGGGTCCATGTTGAATTTTCCATGCATTGTGATATTTATCATTATATATGTTGTACTTTGTACACTAATGATGTTTTACAAGAATCTGGTCTAGAAGCACCTCCTAAGTCATCGAGAGAATTTATTTCAAGTGTACCATGTAGAAGAGATGATGGATAAATTTACTATAAGATGATGTGTTTGAAAGGATTTTGTCCTACATCTAGTGGTTTGCAATAATTTCCTAGATGCCTACATCTAGATAGCACACATGAAATTGGTAAGACACTAGTTTCTATTGGAAAATACAAGTTAGTCACATATGGTGTTAAAGATGGAAAAGAATTAAAGAGGTGTGAGTTGGTGAAAACGGATACATGCATAGTTGATTTTATGAAGATGTTTCAAGAGAAAATAGCTTATGAGTACATAGGTCACACACATAGAGCTAGGTGGTTAGATGAGAAATTTAACTTGTGTAAGGACACTTTCCCCCTTGGTACTATTGTGTCTGTTGTTGATTTTGCTAAGAATTATACACTGAAACCTCAAAATGAAGTTCAACCTATGTATTACCACTCTACACAAGTTACTATTTTTGTACACATAGTATTCATGCATGTACGTGATAGCATAGAGGAGGACATAAAGGTTATAAGAGAGTATAACTTCTATACCAGTGAATATCATACTCATTCCTTAGAGTTTTTGTAAGGATTATTTACAATCTTCTATGATAGTTTAAGGGAAAGAGGCATAAGATACAACCAACACTTAATATGGTCAGACAATTTCACTGCATAATTCAAGAATGCAAGGATGTTCTACTGGTTGAGTAGGATGCATGTGAAAAATGGTGTACAATTTTTTTGGGATTTCACTGAGGTAGGGCATGGAAAGGGAGAGCATGATGGTGCGAGAGCATGTGTAAAAAGAGCTCTTACTAGAGAGGAATTGAAGTATGAAGGTGGCACAGTGTTAAGAGATACATAAATAATTGTACAATGGTGTAACTCTACGATGGGACCAGGTAATGCATGTAACTCTATGGTTTCTAGATTTTTTTGGTTGATACATGAATCCAACATTGAAAAATGTCTATATTATTGTACACTTACAGGATCAAGTGACATGCATACATTTAGAAGTTCAAATGCAACATCATTAGCTATTTATACTAGACAAATTGCATGCTTTTGCTCTTCGTGTATGCATTCTCTATGGGATGAATCTAAATCAAAAGAGTGGTTTGACCAATAGTCTTGTAGACCTTTGTAAATTATAGATACATATCAATTTACTAGAGAACTACAAATGAACCAGTTTGAAGCATCAGTGGATTTTGACCATGTATCAGACCTAGTTGAACTAGGTAATTTCTCTAGATTTCATAGGTTAAATCAATTTTAAATCATGATTTTGGTATTAAATAATCATTCTATTAAATGCAAGTCATTTATATGTAGTAATTGTAGATTAGAACAATGAAGAAGGAACATATTATTTTTTGTGTCATTGAATTGAGGCTAAAAAGAAATTGACAATTACAGTCATTGATGGAGAGGGTATTCTGTACCTAATAGGATATGTTGTTGTCACAGGGACATGGCTTAGAGGGTATCATTGTTGTGTCCAATTGTATTCATACCTATTAAACTCTTTTTATTACACTTTGCATTGATTTGGTTATTAAATTCTATAAAATGCATGTATCCTATCAAGAATTCTAATGCCTAGTTTTTTGAGAACTTTGAGACACATTCATATTCTTCATTACTCTAACCTTATTATTGCAACAAATATTCAATTGATTAAGTATCGTGGAAGACCTCTTAACAAGAATTTGTGGAAAGTTTTTGAATCTAACCATGGGACAATACTTGACACAATAAGTGTTAGAGCTGATCCGTAAGGTTCTCTTGACTAATTTTGGGCAATCTAGAAGAATGATTCTACAATATGGTAGAATGATTTCTACAATTTTTTGTATATCTTCAAGGTTCTCTATGTGCACATTTAGAGGCCAAATTTTTTACTTCAAAATGATAATGAGATGTAATGTGCATAAATAGATGCCAAATTTTATATAAAAGGGGCTACCATGTGCATATTAGATGCTAATTTTTATGTTAAAAAATGGCAATGAGTTGTCGTGTGCATGTTAGATGCCAATTTTTATAAATAAAAGGTACAATGAGTTATCATGTACAAATTAGATGCCATTTTTTATGTAAAAAAAGGGCAATAAGATGTCATATGCATGTTAAATGCTAAATTTTCTATATAAAAGGTGCAATGGGCCTAATTTGCAAATATATTATTGAAATACATGTATTCAATCCTCTCAATCCCTACCTTTGAAGAATCTGACATTTACTTTTGAATTTTATCTTTTATTTTGTATGTTCAACAATAAATAAGTATGCAATCTATTTAAAAATCTCTTAATTAAATATTAATTACCATCAAGAACATGTTCAGACATATCTTTAAAAAAACTATTCTTTAAATGCCATAACGTGGATGTGATTGCAAAAGCTCATGTCATATGTGCAACATTGGCTATCTTTCAATCCATTCACTCTGGGATCGATTTGTCTACTCCATTAGATCCAGTTGGCTAGGTAAACACTAGTGAAAACTTAGTCTCGCACATAGAGTCCTGTGAACATTCATGAGCACACCAAACCAGAGTGTCCCTAAGGGTCACTAAGCAACATTATGTAGTGATATTTCTTGGGGAATATCTTAGAGCTCATGTGAGGTATTGATGAATAGTTAGGTTTTATAGGACTGTATTATGGAGGTCTATAATTACCTATCTCAGTTTTTCGATATTCCCCTTCATTTTAATTTGGCATCCCTATCTCGGTTTATGTCAAAAGTTGCAATGTTGCTCAATTAAAATTAGAAACATTAGATATCTTTGAATCCATTCACCACATGATCAAATCATCTTCTCAATTAGCTCTAGTTGTCCAATTAAATGCTAGTGACAACCATGTCTCGCACATGGAATCCCTCGAACATTCGTGAGCACACTAGGCCAGAGTGTTCCTAAGGGTCACTAATCAACATTGGTCAGAGATATTTCTTGGGGCATATATTGAAGCTCATATGAGTTATCAATAGATCATTAGGTGCTGAAGGACCATGTTATGCAGACCTACAATTACCTATCTCATTTTTGGGAGATTCCCCTTCATTTTAATTTGGCATCCCAATCTTGGTTTATGTTAAAAGTTGTAATGTTTATTAACTGAAATGAGCAACATTGGCCATCTTTCAATCCGGTCATTGTGGGATTGAATCATATACTCCATTATCTTTGGTTGGCTATGTAAAATCTAGTTACAACCTCATCTTGCACATAGAGTTCCTCGAATGTTTGCAAGCACACCAAAATAGAGTGTCCCTAAGGGTCACTAAGCAACATTGTGCAACAATCTTTCTTGAAAAATATCTCAGAGATCATGTGAGGTATCAAAAACTAGTCAGGTGCTACAAGACTATGTTATGGAGGCCTACAATTACCTATCTCATTTTTTTGAGATCCCGCTTCATTTTAATTTGGCATCCCTATCTTGGTTTATGTCAAAAGTTGCAATGTTGCTCAAATGAAATGAGCAACATTGGCTATGTTTAAATTTGTTCACCATGGGATCAAATATTATACTCCATTAGGTCTAGTTGGCTAGGTAAACGCTAGTGAAAACTCCATATTACACACAGAGTCCCTCAAACATTCGCAAGAACACCAGACTATAGTGTCCCTAAGGATCACTACGCAACATTGGTGCGAGCAATATTTCTTGGGGTATATCTCATAGCTCGTGTGAGCTATTAACAAATATTTAGGTGCTATAGGACTAAGTTTTGGAGGCCTAAAATTACCTATCTCATTTTTGAGAGATTCCTCTTCTTTTTAATTTGGCATCCCTATCTCAGTTTATGTCAAAAGTTGCAATGTTGCTTAATTGAAATGAGCAACATTGGCTATCTTTCAATCCATTCACAGTGGGATTGAATCATATTCTCCATTAGCTTTGGTTGGAAGGGTAAACACTAGTGACAACCTAGTCTCACACATGGAGTCCCTTAAACATTCATGAGCACACTGGACCAGAGTGTCCCTGAGGGTCACTAAGAAATATTGGGTAGTGATCTTTCTTGGATAATATGTCAGAGATCATGTGAGGTATTGATAGATCATCAGGTGCTAAAAGACCATGTTATGGAGGCCTAAAATTACCTATCTCATTTTTGGGAGATTTCCTTTTGTTGTAATTTGGCATCCCTCTCTTAGTTTATGTCAAAAGTTGCAATGTTGCTCAATTGAAATGAGCAACATTGGCTATCTTTCAATCCATTCATTGTGGGATAGAATCATCTACTCCATTAGCTCTAGTTGGCCAAGTGAACACTACTAATAGCTCCATCTCACACATGAATTCCCTCGAACGGTCGTGAGTACACTGAACTAGAGTGTCCCTAAGGGTCACTAAGAAACATTGGGGAATGATATTTCTTGGAAAATATATCAGAGCTCATATGAGGTATGGATGAATCATTAGGTGCTACAAGGCCATGTTATGGAGGCCTACATTTACCTATCCTATTTTTTGAATATTCCCCTTTATTTTAATTTGGCATCCCTATCTCAGTTTATGTCAAAAGTTGCAATGTTTCTCAATTGAAATGAGCAACATTGGCTATCTTTCAATCCATTCATCATGGGATCAAATCGTCTACTCCATTAGCTCCAATTTGTCACATTAACACTAGTGACAACCTCATCTCACCCATGAAGTCCTTCCATTATTTGCGAGCACACCAGACTAGAGTGTCGCTAAGGGTCACTAAGCAATATTCATAAAATTGGGTATTTCACACTTTTCACCAGCTTGTTCCAAAACAACATCCACAAGAAATAGAAACTATATAAACTTCCCATTAATATACATCTTCCTATGACCCTTATTTAGTCAATTAGGACAATTTGACACAATAAACAAAATCATTACATATTTTGGCTTTTCATGCCTTATTACATCAAATAAAGTCACATATGATTTTGATTACATTATTCATGCCACAATGACTTTAATAAAAATGTCTCAATTATATTATATTAAATAATGCATGTAAACATGTTTGATTAATTGCAAAAAAATTAAGTTTTGAAGTACAATGATATGCAGAAAATGAATAAATTGGATTGAATATCAAGTTTCATATATATCAAAATGAACAATAATTGTGTACATATAAAAAATGACATAGATGCTAAATCAATAATAGTTACAAAAATGTGGCATGTGCCATGTCAAGGTCGATATAAACAATAGAAATATTGAATATATACAAAAAGTGGTCATTCAATGACCATAACTAGATCTATATATCTCTATCAATATCTATGAATACTGGATCATCAAAATTGAGCCTCTTCGAAGTAGTATGTGGCTCACTGGGTGTCTGCACAAGAACAATTCAAATGCTAAATCAGATATCTTATCTCCCAATACTATCAAATAACTAAATACTAGACTATACAATTTATTGGCAATTGAATTGTTGATTGCCTCATCTCTTTCTACTGCACTTGGGTTGTGTATCAATGCTAATGGGCTCTTTCATGGGCAAGGATTCCTAACACAATGGAATGGTAAAGGGTATGTAGGAAGCCACAAATGGAGTTGTAATAGGTAAAAGACAATTAACAGAAGTTAATAACCCAAAGTTGATGAAAAACACTACAAAAGTAAAGATGCATGTACTCATATCTGAATCCATATGTTTAATATCTTTGTGTGTGTGTAAAATACATACCAGAGCCTCAGATAGCTCTCCAGTACTCTTAGGAGGGATCGTTACTGATGAGGATGATATGACCATTTTATGTATGAAAATAATAACATATATCATAGTCATAGAGGAAGGATTTCTAAGAGATTTTGAACAAATAAGAATGCAATTGAAAGTGAATATAAAAATGTTACCTCTTCCCGCTCTTGAACATCAGTAACATTTGGTGCATTCATTAATTTTGTAAAACCCAATTATTTCTGTATATAGAAAAAATAAGACATGTGCATTGATCAATATACATGTACATCTTTAATCATAATACATTTCAACAAAAAAACTTAAATTGTAAAAAATTACCTTTTCTACTTAGGGTGTCCTTGAGGATTTATTCTTTATTCCCTGTGTCTTGGAGCTAGGTGGGGTAACCTAGTAGAAACCAAATTAACATAAGAGAACCAAATATGATAACACATAGGTTCAATTAAAATTATAAACAAGAGGTGTGAAAAATATGATACCGCAAAGCTCTCTAGGCCAATGTCAATCACAAAAAGTTTCACATCATTAACTTTGGACATCTCAACTATGGACAAGCCCTATAAAAAATCAAATAAATATACATATTAAGAAAAGGTTTCTTGAAACCAAGAAATTATTCTATTTTTATGAATATTTAAAAACTATACCTTAGGTGTCGAAGCTACATGTACATGTCTAGTCAAATGAGAACTTTGTGGTGTGCTTTGTGAATCATCTACTACACCTTGCAATGCATATTATTTATATATCAATTTAATTTCTTTTCTAAATAAACATTTATTTACTTTATAAGATTTAGGTGATTAAAATTAATAACATGTCAAAACACAAATAAACATACCTGTACCTGTCTTGTAGAAAACATAGTCACCAATAGGTCATTTGTGAGGGCCACACCCTTAGCAGCAAATACCTCGCATCTACTCCCACAATGTGTACATGAATGGGATGTTGAACCATCCTCATTCATGTCGATATCTACCCTGACACATATACCCTAATAACTGGGGCACGTATGCTCAATGGGTTGGGCTAAGCCAAATGGAGCATCTAATGATGATGGAGGTGGTGCAGGTGCTGATCCACCCTTTGCATCGACTAACTATGTGCCATGCTCAATAATGATATGAGTCATTGATGTAGCTATATGAAGGGTCCGTAAATAAATAGTCTCCTTCACTACTATCAGGACTACAACAAGAACTATGATTTGTTTAGCTAGATGCATCCTATGATGTGGCTCTACCACCCTATGGCCCCAAACTCTATCCTTTGCAGAGCCTCTCCCTCTACCCTATAACTGTCAGATGTCAAAGTAATTTGACTTCTCCTTGAGGATAAACTCACAATATAGCTTTCTCAAAAAATATAAAGGCACCTCCCAATTATTATAGGGTGCTTGGTCAAAGACCATATACCATCTATCCCAAAATGCAGATCTCGTCCAATTATGAACACACCAATGTCTGGGAAACTGATTCGTAGCAACTTCTATGGAGTTACTACTAATAGTTTTGTGCAAGATCATGAGGGGCCAAACTATGCCCTTAAGTGGCAATGAAAAATCAACAAATCAGGGTTAGTCAACTTGACGTGAAAATTTCAACTAGCTATCAACCTAATATCAAAACGTTGTAACAATAGAACCTGTAGAAAATTGAATATAGTTTCTAAACTACTAGGCCTTTTTTGAAAAAAAGTTAGTATGATTGGTGAAAAGTATAGATTTCAATGCAACAGTACAAAAAGTTCTGGAAAAAAAATAAGAAGTAGGTGTATTTCTGACCACCTTAATCATAATCAAATGATAATATTTTATAATAAGATTTTATATATAAGTAGTAGACTCATGCCCAGATGTGACACATATTTTTTTGTAATTTTATTCCAAAAAAATAATTAATTATGAATTTTCTACTACAACATTTTTAGAATAAAAAAAATCTCGTGTCTTTCCACCTTAACTCATTCAAAACTTTACAAAATTCAAAAAAACAAATTCCTTATAGTAGGCGAAGCATAGAATGTGACACATTTTTTGGATTTCAAAAATGTTATACTGTCTGAAAGTTATAGTCATTTTTTAATCAATATATAAATCAACACTTTAGAGGTAATTCAATTAGAAAATAAGTAATAATTACTTACCAAATTCAAAATTTGATAGCAATTATATCGATAGAAAGTTGATAATCTCCTTAAGATACCCTTTTAGTTTCATCAAATTCGGGTGAAAAAAAAGTTGTGAGCTACATGGTTGAAGTCTGGAACTTAGAGAAAAAGGAGAAAACACATTTTTGAGAGATTTCAATAGTTGACCATGTAGATTTGGTGCACAAAGCAATACTGAGCCTAATCGGGTACCCAATATTTTCATGTACTCGATATTTTCAGGTACCCAAAAATGCCGGCAGAAGTTTGATTTTTAACTTTTCCCTCCCCTTTCTCTCTCTTAATTTCTCCAACCCATTTCTCCCTCCCATTTCTCCATCCTTCATATGATATATTATATATCAAAAAATATATATTAGATTATATATTATATATATTAAATATTATATAATATCAATTATATATTAAATATTATATAATATACATTTTACATTAAATATTATTTAATATATATTAATATTAAATGTTACATTATATATCATATATTATATATTATTTTATATGTATAATATATTAATATGTATTTTACAACTATGTACGAAAGGTTGGAAGATTGAAAAATCATGGATGGCCATTGAAAGAAGCATAGGAAATCAATCAACCATTTAAGAAATTCATGGGCGGCCATTGAGGAAGAGAGAGAGAGTGAGAAGGTGGTGGGGGCTGAGAGAGAGAGAGAGAGAGAGAGAGAGAGAGAGAGAGAGAGAGAGAGAGAGAGAGAGAGAGAGAGAGAGAGAGAGAGAGAGACCCCTTCCCCTTCTCTCTCTCTCCTACTCTCTCCCCTTCTCTCTCTCTCTCTCTCTCTCTCTATATATATATATATATATACATTTTTTTTTTAAGAAATGTAAAATTGTTTTTAATTCTAATGTAATAGTTCAATATTATTTTACATGAAAATTATTTTAAAATATAAAAAATATTTAATTCCGAAATGTATTACTATGTTGAAAATAATTTAAATAAAAAATAAATTAATAATTATATTTTATTTATATTTTAATATATTCAGTCTAAAATTTAATATTAATGAAAATACATATTTATTTTAAAATGCCATTTATGAATTTATATAAGATTTTTTTTAAGAATGTAAAATTAGTTTTAAATCCAATCTATGAATAACATATTCTTTTGATATTAATTTAAAAAAAGATTTTTTCCAAAAATATTTTCTAAAATTCTATAAGACCAATTTAAATATATTTTACATACCTTTATCTTGGGCGGATGACATGCAAATCAATTTGAATGAGGCAAATTTTATATATAATAGTTCAATTTTTTTATTTACTCCCGCTATTTTTTCATGTACCCAAGATCAAGTACCCGATAATTGACTGGTGTAGCTTTGACCAAAATATTCCCTACCCCCATAGACCAGAGAATCATAGGATTTTAGACTTTTTTCACAGGTTGCAGAAAAAGAAAAGTGATTTGGGGCCCATTTTTTGAAAGTTAGTTAAATTAAGCTATTTTTTGTCAACTTGTGGTCTCACCATGGGAAGCATCGGTCTTTGAAAGGATAAACAGAAGAGGAAGGTGACAGATGAAGAAAGTCAAGCATATAAGGAAAAAGATAGGCAAAATCACCGAAGAAGGAGAGAAGGTATGTTAAACATTAATCAAGGTGACCCCGTAAATGTAGTTGCAAGTGAAGAGGATGTTGAATTTGAAAATAATATGAAAATTAATTTTGTGAATAACAATGTATGGAGTGAAGATGAAAATGTAGAGATTGAGAATGAAAATGTAGACTTGGGGAATGAAAATGTATACTTGGGGAATGACAATGAATGGAATGAAAATGAAAATGTACAGATGGAGATTGAAAATGTAGACTTGGGGAATGAAAATGTTGTACAAGAACCACATGAACGTTACACATCTCCAAATTATATGTGAAATGAAGTCCCTTGCAATAAAGATAATCAATCTTCAAATTTGGTGTTTTCAAGAACACCTAAATGGTTAATTGAAATTGAGGAGAACAATATGAATAATTGGGAAGGAAAGAGGTCACATAGAACAGTTAGGTTATGGGCTTCAACACTTTATGATCAATTTTTCGGAAGCAAGACATTGGTTGAGCAATATCAAATTTTTGTGTAGTTGTTAAAGATGTAAAAGATGAGACCTATGCTTGTGAAATTGAAGATTCGTGTGAACAATAAAATGGAGAGAAATGCCATTGTTGTGAAGAATCTTTTCAATGCTCTCAATAGCATTGGGAAGACTAGTAGAGAAAAAGACAAGAGAGTTTCTTGAAGGGTTATTACAACCTCCTTAGTAAGTCATCAGTTGAGAAAGGCTCATTTGATGAGACAAACTTGTGTTGACTTCAATATAGACCGTAAAACTTTGGGTAGAGCACTTGCAAGAAGAGAAAGACTTGATAATCTGCTTCAAATTGATACATGGGCTTACTGTGGGAGACTTCCACATTTTGATAAGAAGCTAACAGATGTTGTCAAGGATGAAACTCAACAATTTTGGGATGCTAACTCAAGAGTGTCACCAAATGTGAAGGATGTCTTGAAGTTGAGAGTTGGAAATCAAGATCGCACTCCATTTCCTAAACATTATGTGGAGGTAAGTCAAACAATGTTGTATAAATTTTTTTGTGAGACATCCAACATTGAAAATATCACAAAGGTATTTTGAATCTGTGAAGCCATTTTATTTTGTACCCCTTAAGATTCAGAATACATGTTGTTGCAAATATCATGTTGAGTTTTCAATGCATCATGAATTATTACGGTCCATTCATTCTACTTTGCATACTAATGAAATGCTAGAGGATTGTGGTGCAAGTGGTCTTCCCAAATCATCAAGAGACTTGCTAGATCAATTTTTATGTCATAGAGATGATGGTTGTTTATTTTATAAAAAAGATTGCTCAAATGCCAAGTGCTTAGAATGTGGTGGCTTGTCCAAGTTTAGGACATGTTTTCATGAGGGTTTGGAATACAATTTTGGAAAGACACTCATCCAAAAAAATGTATATGAAACAGTGAGATATACATTGAAGAGTGGAGGTGAAGGCTCTAGATGTGAGTTAGCTACAAAAGAATACAATGTTCCTGATTTTATCTCAGATTTCTAGACAAATCTTTTTTACAAGTATGCAAGGCATAGTCACAGGTCTCAATGGTTGGGTCAAAAATTCATGATGTTTAAGGACACTTTCCCTATTGGAACTATTATATACATTGTAGACTTTTTGGAGAACTATACATTACAGCCCCAAAATGAGACTCAAGCTCAATATTACAATTCCATTCAGGGTGCTATTTTTGTACACATCACATATAGACATTTTCCTAATAGCACAAAAGATGAGCGAAAGATAATCATAGAGTACCATTTTTATATGAGTGATGATAGGTCTCACTCTCATGTGTTTTTTCAACATTATTTCCAGAACTATTTTGACTTCTTGTAGGAAAATGGTACTGCTATGGATAGGCATCTCATTTAGTCAGAAAATTGCATCGGTCAATTTAAGAATACCAAAATGTTTTATTAGTTGTGTAGAATGCATGTGGAGAGAGGTGTACCTCATATTTGGAGTTTTTTTGAGTCAGGACATAGGAAAAGGGATCATGATGGAGCAGGTGCGTGTGTGAAGAGAGCTCAAGTTAAGGAGCAATTGAGGATTTCAGGTGATGTACTTCTTGATGCTCATTCTATTGTTGATTGGTGTACTTTAGCATTGTCACAGGGGGGACTCTTGATTGTATAGTGCATATATTCTTTTAGTTGGTTGAGGAGGGAACTATAGGAGATAGATTGGATTGTGATCAAATAGTGAAAGACTCTTAAAAAATGCATTCATTCTGAAGCTCCAATAGTAGTACATGGACCATTTGGACATGAGAGTTGGCTTGTTTTCGCCCCATGTGTTTTCAGTATGATTGGGATCATTGTGAGTCAAGTGAGTGGGTGGATACATGGGTTCCACAATATCTAACTCCTTTATCTTTGTTACTCTTTATAATAAATAATGACATTGACACTTCAGTTGAGTATGACCATCTTTCAAATCTTTTGTAGCTAGGAGATGTTTTTGCATTGGTTGCACCGCAGGGGAATGATGAGAGGTCAAATTATTGGTTAGCATGTTTTGTACAAGGTAAACAAAATCTTGTACAACCGATGATAGATGGTGATGGGTTCACATATCCTACTAGTTTAGTTGTTGTTGCGGGAACATGGCTGTGAACATACATGATTAGAAAGAATGGAATTCCAGCATTTGAAGACTATGAGAAGCACAAAACTATTCTCATATATTCATACCTTGTTATAGAAACAAATGCCAAGTTGTCAAAGCATGAAGGAAGACCAAAGACAAAAGAACTTTGGACTATTAGTACTGTTGATCATGAAGCACTATTGGAGACCCTGAAGCAAAGAGATAACCCTTCAGGAATGCTTGACTAGGTAATAAGTTAACTTAGTGCAATGTTTTCTAAGTTCATTAAGCTTAATTTCAAATTCTTAATTTCACCTTTCTTAGATTGTATTTTGAGTCAATAAACTTGGTTTTGTATGTGGATTGTAACTTGTATAGGAGCACCTATGAAGACACCTATGGTCACCATGGATCCAATCAGAGATAGAAGGACAAAAGGATCCTTAATGGTTAATTGAGATCTTTTGAAGCCTATAATGGAGATTTGTAACAATCAATTTGATTTAAAATTTAAATGTCCTAGAAGTCTTGATAAGGACTTATGACCAAAATCATGTATGGGTAGCCAATAGTGCCAACAAGGGATCTAAGTATACATTTTCACAGAAAAAGGCAATGAAAACACATAATTTTTTATTATTTACTTATGTCATTTGCATGGTTTGAATTCTTACATGTTTGATTGTTGTTTCTAATGCTTTAAGGATATTATTTTTTATCATTTCAAACAATCTTTGATGCTTTGAAAGTTCATTTGAATCAGATGGATACATACATGATAGATGTAAATGATTCATTGTGTAGTGAGGGTCAGTTGAAAGTAGCACCATAGTGTATCTTTCCAACCGTCCATCTTGGCATCAAATTGTCTACTCCATCAGCTCTAGTTGGCTAGGTAAATGCTAGTCACGACCCTGTTCCACCCATGGAGTCACTAGAACGCTCGCAACCACACTTGACCCAAGTGACCACAAGGTGCACTAAGCATGATTGGGCAATGATCTTTCAAGGCTCGTAGCTCGAACCTCATGTGAGGTATTGACAACCATCATGGGATACAAGATCTTTTTTTCGAGGTCTACAATAACCTCTCTTGGTTTTGGGCAATTCAACTTCATTTTCATTTGGCAAGGTGATCTCAGTCGATGCGAAAACTTGTAGTGACAGTCAATTGAAAGTGGCTCTGTACTGTATCTTTCAAACCGTCCATCCTAGCATCAAACCATCTACTCCATTGGCTCTGGTTGGCCAGGTAAATGCCAATGACAATCCGGTTCTTCCCACAGAGTCACTGGAACGCTCGCACCGTGCTTGACCCAAGTGACCCCAAGGTGCACTAATCACGATTGGGAAAAAATATTCTAAGGCCCATATCTTAGACCTCGTGAGAGGTATCAACAAACTATCATGGGCTACCAGATCATGTTTCTGATGTCTACAATAACCTCTCTCAATTTTGGGTGATTCAACTTCGTTTGCATTTGGCATGGCAATCTCAGTTGATGCAAAAACTTGTAGTGAGGGGTCAGTTGAAAGTATCTCCGTAGTGTATCTTTCAAACCATTTTTCCTAGCATCAAACCATCTACTTCATCAACTCCATTTGGACCCGTAAACTATAGTGACAACCCTATTCTTCCCACGGAGTCATTGGAATGCTCGCGACCACGCTTGACCCAAGTGACCCCAAGGTGCACTATGCATGATTGGGTAATGATCTTCCAAGGCTCATATCTCAGACCTCGTCAAAGGCATCAACAAACTACTAGGGGCTATGAGACCATGTTTCTGAGGTCTACAATAACCTCTCTCATTTTTGGGTGATTCAACTTCGTTTGCATTTGGAAAGGCAATCTCAGTCGATGCCAAAACTTGCAGTGAGGGTCAGTTGAAAGTAGCTCTATAGTGTATATTTCAAACCATCCATCCTGGCATTAAACCGTCTACTCCATCAGCTTCGGTTGGCTGGGTAAGCCCTGGTGACAACCCTGTTCCACCCACAGAGTCACTGGAACGCTCGCGACCACGCTTGACCTAAGTGACCCCAAGGTGCACTAAGCATGATTGGGTAGAGATCTTCTGAGGTTCGTATCTTGGACCTCGTGAGAGGTATCGACAAACTGTTAGGGCTATGAGATTGTGTTTCTAAGGTCTACAAGAATGTCTCTCAATTTTGGGCAATTCGACTTCATTTGCATTTGGCAAGGCAATCTCAGTCGATGCCAAAACTTGTAGTTGAGGGTAGTTAAAAGTAGCTCCACAGTGTATCTTTCAAACCGTCCATCCTAGCATCAAACCATTTGCTCCATTGGCTTTGTTTGGCTGGGTAAACACCAGTGACAACCCCATTCTACCCACGGAGTCACTGGAATGCTCGCAACCATGCTTGACCTAAGTGACCCTAAGGTGTACTAAGCACGATTGGGCAGCAATCTTTCGAGGCTTGTATCTCAGACCTCATGAGAGGTATTGACAAACTATCAAGGGCTACGGGAACATGTTTCTAAGGTCTACAATAACCTCTCTCATTTTTGGGCGATTCAACTTCAATTGCATTTGGCAAGGTGATCTCAATCGATGCAAAAACTTGCAGTGTGGGTCAGCTGAAAGTATCTCCGCAATGTATCTTTCAAACTGTCTATCCTGGCATCAAACCATCTTCTTCATTGACTCTAGTTGGCTAGGTAAATACTAGTGACAACCCTGTTCCACCCACGAGTCACTGGAATGCTCGCGACCATGCTTGACCCAAGTGACCCCAAGGTGCACTAAGCATGATTGGGTAGCGATCTTCCAAGGCTCGTATCTCAGACCTCATGAGAGGTATTGGCAAACCATCAGGGCTATGGGATCATGTTTCTAATGTCTAAAATAACCTCTCATAGTTTTGGGTGATTTGATTTCATTTGCATTTGGCAAGGTGATCTCAGTCAATGCCAAAAATTGCAGTGAGGGTCAGTTGAAAGTAGCTCTATAGTGTATCTTTCCAAACCATCTATCCTAGCATCGAACTGTCTACTCCATCGGCTATGGTTGGTTGGATTAAGGCTAATGACAACCTCATTTCACCCATGGATTCACTGGAACGCTTGTGACTACGCTCGACCCAAGTGACCCAAGGTATGTGACTGAGGACAACAAATTTATTACATCTATTAATTTATTACACCTACATAAATTATTACATCTGGGTAATTTATTACATCTGTTATAAAAATTTCAAACAAATTGACATATAACTTCAACAAGCTATAATTTAAATCACAATGATAATCATAGTCAAGATATAACTTCACGATTCAATTCCATAAACATGAATAATAAATATGTATACAAAAGACGACGCAAATATAACATAAAAAATGAACATGTTATATATATAGAAAGTATCAAATGTATCAAAAGTATCTCCATATACAAATATGGCACATGCCATTTCAAAATGTCTACAAAATCTATGTTTCAAGGTGTACAATGTGGCATATATGCCATCTCAAAATATTCCAAGTGGCATCTCTAAATGACCACAAAACTAAAACTACATCGTATGTCATAGGGGCATCATCAAAATGTAGCCTCTTTGAAGAAGTGTTTGACTCTGATTGATCCTACATCAAAATTGAGTTCAACCCAAGTTAGATTGCTTTGTTTATATGATTTGCACACACCACACACACACACAAATATATATATATATATATATATATATATATATATATATATATATATATATATATATATATATATATATATATATATTATATATATATATATATATATCTGTGTGTGTGTGTGTGTATGTGTGTGTGTGTGTGTGTGTGTATGTATGTATATAAACATATATATGTATACATATATATATATATATATATATATATATATCTGTATATATA